>OU026145.1:76402615-76677294 GCA_907269125.1 Eristalis pertinax | reverse complement strand
ATGCAAAATGGTGCAACACACATATCTCTGTCAACATTTTAAAGTACCTGACGCAGAAGAAAAAGCACAATGCATCGCTCACCTACTCAACGTGAGCTGGTTAAATTGTCCATATCGCAGTAGTTCATCGAGCGTATAACGGACAAATACTATATTGGTTTTTTTCCTGTAAAAACGAAATTGCAATCAGTTTGTCGCCAAACATGTATACCTTCGTTGCACGGAACATTTGTAATAGAATTGCCAATTAATTGTTCTTTCCATACTTCAAAGTACACATTCTCGAACAACCACGACACGATAAGAGAACATCCGCTTCTACTCCCACACGTTTCAATACCATCCAAATCGAAAGACGTTCCGCAGATACTTGTAAACGATATACCGTTGCACGAGATTCACCATATCTTCCGGTACCAGCAGAGAAGTAAAGAACTTGAAATCAACGCACCATGAAAGCCCCATGCAAACTACTGGTGGATTATTTTCATCCTGCTACGTACATTTCAATAGTTAAATATGTAATAATTCAAGTTATTTAGTTTTTATTAATAATTCAATAGGTATTTGTAAATTTGCAATTAATTGATAAATATTCTTCATTATACATTTTAATAAATAAGTCAAATATAACGGAATTCATTGTTAAGATTATATTTTCAATATGCCAATAAATTCCATTCTGAGGATGGAGGAGTTATGTGTGTACAGACAAATATACAAATATTCATATATACAATATATACCCATATACTTAAAAGTAAAAGATTTCAAACAGTATATACACACTTGGGAGTTGACACTCGGTCAGCCCCATTTACCTGTAAAAATTATCATTGTGGGAGCAGACAGTAAGTCAGCTCCAATTATATTCTATGAAATAAGATACATTGTATTACCTATCTTGAACGGTGGGAAAATGTATTTGACATATTTCCCACCTGAATAATACTGGTATGCATGTTATTCTTAATTTTTCAATAAAGAGCAGGTTATATTTGAAACTTCAACTGAACGGTGTTCATTCTTCTATAATTGGCGCAGTCACAGGTGGCAGCTAAGTAATTCCATCGTGGAAGATATTTACTGCCTAAAGAATCTCGCGAAAAAAAGACATTTTAGTAAAACCCTAAGAAGAATAATTAATAAAATGAATTGTGTGATTAGGAAATAGAACATTCCACACCTAAAACATTGACATTCTATTTAATTTCAAGTGAAAAAAAGAAACGAGTGCATTGAGTTATAAAAGAAAATAACAGATCAATTCAAACATAAGAGTTCACACGGGCACCATTCCAGATTATGATGGTGACGTGAATGAGTTGAATCTATTCATTGAAAGTATGGATTATATTGTCACGCATTTTTATCATAGAGACAATCCGCAAAATTATCAAAATGTAATGATATATAGAACAATATTAAGTAAACTTAAAGGCTCGGCTAGAGAAGTAGTTAGCATTAGTGGTGTTAATACTATTAATGTGCACTGAGTTATAAAAGAAAATAACAGATAACGGAAATTAAAGAGAACCAGAGATGTCTTTTCTGAAGCAGTGTTTTTTCATGTAAGTACTATTTTTTATGTCCGAATCCTCTCTAAGAGAAAATCCTTCCTCCCTTCTTTTGCCGGATATCAACAATTTACTTCGTGAGTTAAGTAATTTGTCGCTAAATAATAACTCTGTGAAATCACACGGACACCATTCCAGATTATGATGGTGACGTGAATGAGTTGAATCTATTCATTGAAAGTATAGATTCCATTGTCACGCATTTTTATGATCGAGACAATCCGCAAAATTATCAAAATGTAATGATATATAGAATTATATTAAGTAAACTTAAAGGCGCGGCTAGAGAAGTAGTTAACATTAGTGGTGTTAGTACTATTAATGAAATAATGTCAATTTTGAAGTTTAAAAAACGATAAGTGGAACCCCTCAGAAATTTTATGACAAAATTCGTAAGAATCTGAATACGATCTCAAATTACCTTTCTCTTCATGAACAAGACGTTTCTAAAAGAAAAATATGACCAAATAATGGATGTTAAGGGGATTGCAGGATTTTTAGGGGAGATCAAAATGAATCGCCGGTTTTTTTTCCCGAATTTTGCGGGAGTGGGGGGAATTCCGTTACACATTGATTTATAGTTTTATGTCTTTCTAGTCTAGGCTTCCGGGCTTTAATTTTGGCCCCGAGGCCATTTTCGTTAGTAAAAATTCAAGAAAAGACAATTAATTAAAAATTTCAAGAAAAAAAAGAAGCAAAGTCAAAAAGATTTTATTAGAAAATAAAGAGGGAGACAGATAGTGATAGTACACTTACACACTACTTTAAGTCGATGTTGCCCGGTCAAGCGTTAGACGACGACTCAAAAACCTATTTAAAGAATTAGCTTTGCTTTATAAGATAAACATTCATTGTATTCATATCTATTGAACGATTTCATTCCACAATTATCGAGAACATACGAATTTTAAAAGAAACAATAAAAAATGATAATATTTTAGACTTGATGCCTTATGCCATTTTGGGTTATAACCATTTAATACATTCGACTACAAGGCATAGACCAATGGATGTTGTCAATGGGCAACATGCTCTATGCTAATTATAAGAAAGAGCATAAGTGCATAATTTCCAAAATGTGCGAAATGATATCGAATAGACTGTCAATACATAGATATTTTACAATTGAATATCAAAATAAGAATAGACACGACCCTCTTATTTACGATAACCAAAATAAAATCAACCACAAAACTAGAGCTAGAAATAAGATTCACCCTAGGTTTAAAGAATACACTATCACAAAAAGTAACGATATCACCGTAGAAACCTCCGACCATGGCATGACAAATACCTAATTTCTCTATTTATCTACATTCCCAGAATTGTGATCACCGTATTGGTCAATTGTTCTGCTCAGGAAATTAAGATTACTAACTTAGAATCTAATCCCGGAATCCTTCCTTTTAAACTGGGAAACGCGCGAGTTCGAGAGAAGTACCATACTTTTATTCATTATTTCGATCTGTTACCAATTCAGAATGAAATTGAAATGATTTGTCAACATTATAAAAGTTTACAGGATACCAGACTTTTCAAAAATACCATTTGCTAAAGTTAGTGTTGTCGGGCTAACAATAAAATTGTCTTTGGCCTACATTTTCCCGTTATGTTTCCAAACACTTATACCCTTTCTCACCTTTATCCCTTAACAAATGAAAACAATACTTCCCTTTTACCCCCAAAGCCGTTTTTGGTCATACATACCTGCTAAACATTACCAATGTGAAGACATTGCATGCAAAATGGTTCAAGACACATATCTCTGTCAACATTTTAAAGTACCTGACGCAGAAGAAAAAGCACAATGCATCGCTCACCTACTCAATGTGAGCTGGTTAAATTGTCCATATCGCAGGAGTTCATCGAGCGTATAAAGGACAAATACTATATTGGTTTTTTTCCTGTAAAAACAAAATTGCAATCAGTTTGTCGCCAAACATATATACGAGGGGCGTTCAATATATTCGCGTTATCGATATGAACGAAAATGCGAATTCAATATAAATTGTTTTTTATTTTTCAATATAATCTCCCCTAACATCAATGCATTTGTTACATCTTGAGATAAGCTTTTTTAAACCCTCAAAAAAATAAATTTCCTCTTTCTCTGCAAAATACCCATTTATTGCTGACTTGAGTTCTGCATCATCCGAAAATCTTTATCCACGGAGACATTTTTTCAAATCCGGAAACAGGAAATAATCACTAGGGGCAAGGTCTGGACTATAGGGTGGGTGCTGGATTTCTTCGAAAGCACAATCTCGCGCAGCAGCCTTGGAAACTCGCGCCGTTTGAACAGGAGCGTTGTCATGAAGAAGCAACACACCCGCTCCGAGTTTACCCCGTCTTTTCTTTTTAATTTCCTCCCGCAAATTATGCAAAGTGGAAGCGTAGGATGTGGCGTTGATGGTTTCACCTTTTTTTTGTACTCAATGAGCAAGATTCCCTTTGAGTCCCAAAAAACTGTGGCCATAAGCTTCCCCGCAGATGGAGTGACATTGACCTTCTTCGGGAGGTCTGTTCCTTTTTTATGCCACTGCATGGACTCATGTTTGCTTTCAGGGTCATAGTGGTGGACCCATGTTTCGTCACCAGTAACAATTCGATCCATAACACCGTCCGCGTTCTCACTACACATCTCCAAACGCTCTCTACAGCATGCGATTTTTTTCCGAGGCGCTGTGAGCACTCGTGGCACCCACCTTGCACTGAAAGGTTAAGATGGTCATGAGGAATGGTGTGAATGGTACCAATTGAAAGATTGGTGATTCTGCCATCATTTTCAACTTTATTCGGGCATCCTCAAGAACAAGTTTTCGACTTCTTTGATGCTTTCTCCCGTACAAGCAGTAGCCGGGGCGCCGGAGCAGGGGTCGTCTTCAATGCTCTCTCTGCCTCTCTTGAACTCACTTGACCACTTTTGCCCAGTTGATAATGAAGGTGCGGAACACTGGTAAACAGCCACCATCTCTTCATGAATAGTTTTTTGACTTTTTCCTTGCTTAGTGAGAAATTTAATTACAGCGCGATGCTCAATTATCACCATCATCGTCTCAGTTGCCATTATGATTCTGTTTAACTAGAGATAAAACGCGAATTAATAATCACATTTATATGAAATTGTACATGAATGCACTAAATTAATAGTATTACTTGATAAGTCAATTTATATATACAACCACAGCTTCACCCCGATACCGAGAATATATTGAACGCCCCTCGTGTGTACTTTCGTTGCACGGAACATTTATAATAGAATTGCCAATTAATTGTTCTTTCCATACTTCAAAGTACAAATTCTCGAACAACCACGACACGATAAGAGAACATCCGCTTCTACTCCCACACGTTTCAATACCATCCAAATCGAAAGACGTTCCGTAGATACTTGTTAACGATATACCGTTGGACGAGATTCACCATCTCTTCCGGCACCAGCAGAGGAGTAAAGAACTTGAAATCAGCGCACCATGAAAGCCATGCAACCTACTGGTGGATTATTTTCATCCTGCTAATAACAACAGCCGTCTATATTTGGACACGCAAGTGGTAAAATCCTGCAGCAACCATACCGGTACAGCTCGTACATTTCAATAGTTAAATATGTAATAATTCAAGTTATTTAATTTTTAATTAATTTTCTAGTTTAATTCAATAGTTATTTGTAAAAAAAAAGTTTTTGTAATTAATTAATAAATATTCTTCATTATACCTTTTAATAAATAAGTCAAATTTAACGGAATTCATTGTTAAGATTATATTTTCAATATGCCAATAAGTTGCAATCTGAGGATGGAGGAGTTATGTGTGTACAGACAAATATATGCAAATATTCATATATACAATATATACCCATATACTTAAAGGTAAAAGATTTCAAACAATATATACACACTTGGGAGTTGACACTCGGTCAGCTCCATTTACCTGTAAAAATTATCATTGTGAGAGCAGACAGTAAGTCAGCTCCAATTATATTCTATGAAATAAGATACATTGTATTACCTATCTTGAACGGTGGGAAAATGTATTTGACATATTTATTAATTAAAAATTTTTATTTGACAAATATGTCAAATACATTTTCCCTCCCTTAATAATACTGGTATGCATGTTATTCTTAATTGTTCAATAAAGAGCAGTTCATATTTGAAACTTCAACCGAACGGTGTTCATTCTTCTATAATTGGCGCAGTCACAGGTGGCAGCCTAAAAAATCTCGCGACATTTTAATAAAACCCTAAGAAGAATAATTAATAAATCGAACAGTGAATTGTGTGATTAAGAAAATAGAACATTCCACACCTAAAACATTGACATTCTATTTAATTTCAAGTGAAAAAAAGAAACGAGTGCATTGAGTTATAAAAGAAAATAACAGATAACAACGGAAATTAAAGAGAACCAGAGATGTCTTTTCTGAAGCAGTGTTTTTTCATGTGAGTACTATTTTTTATGTCCGAATCCTCTCTAAGAGAAAATCCTTCCTCCCTTCCTTTGCCGGATATCAACAATTTACTTCGTGAGTTAAGTAATAAGTCTGTCAATTCAAACAGAAGAGTTCACACGGACACCATTCCAGATTATGATGGTGACGTGAATGAGTTGAATCTATTCATTGAAAGTATAGATTCCATTGTCACGCATTTTTAAGATCGAGACAATCCGCAAAATTATCAGAATGTAATGATATATAGAACTATATTAAGTAAACTTAAAGGCGCGGCTAGAGAAGTAGTTAACATTAGTGGTGTTAGTACTATTAATGAAATAAAGCAGGAATTAATTGTCAATTTTGAAGTTCAAAAAACGATAAGTGAAACCCCTCAGAAATTTTATGACAAACTTCGTAAGAATCTGAATACGATCTCAAATTACCTTTCTCTTCATGAACAAGACGTTTCTAAAAGAAAAATATGACCAAATAATGGATGTTAAGGAGATTGCAGGATTTTTAGGGGAGATCAAAATGAATCGCCGGTTTTTTTTCCCGAATTTTGCGGGAGTGGGGGGAATTCCGTTACACATTGATTTATAATTTTATGTCTTTTCGGCCTAGGCTCCGGTGGAGGATCTTCAGCGAAATCACAGAACCGATTCGCGGGCTTTAGTTCTGGCCCTGAGGCCATTTTCGTTAGTAAAAATTCAGGAAAAGACAATTAATTAAAAATTTCAAGAAAAAAAAGAAACAAAGTCAAAACGATTTTATTAGAAAATAAAGAGGGAGAGAGATAGTGATAGTACACTTACACACTACTATAAGTCGATGTTGCCCGGTCAAGCGTTAGACGACGACTCAATAACCTATTTAAAGAATTAGCTTTGCTTCATAAGATCAACATTCATTGTATTCATATCTATTGAACGATTTCATTCCACAATTATCGAGAACATACGAATTTTAGAAGATAATAAAAAATGATAATATTTTAGACTTGATACCTTATGCCATTTTGGATTATAACCATTTAATACATTCGACTACAAGACATAGACCAATGGATGTTGTCAATGGACATCTTGATCTCAAAAGTCCTTTTGACATTGATATAAACCAAATGCTCTATGCTAATTATAAAAAAGGGCATAAGTGCATAATTTATAAAAAAGAAAAAATGATAAGTTAGTGTTGTCGGGCTAACAATAAAATTGTCTTTGGCCTACATTTTCCCATTATGTTTCCAAACACTTATACCCTTTCTCACCTTTATCCCTTAACAAATGAAAACAATACTTCCCTTTTACCCCCAAAGCCGTTTTTGGTCATACATACCTGCTAAACATTACCAATGTGAAGACATTGCATGCAAAATGGTTCAAGACACATATCTCTGTCAACATTTTAAAGTACCTGACGCAGAAGAAAAAGCACAATGCATCGCTCACCTACTCAATGTGAGCTGGTTAAATTGTCCATATCGCAGGAGTTCATCGAGCGTATAACGGACAAATACTATATTGTTTTTATTTTTGTAAAAACAAAATTGCAATCAGTTTTTCGTCAAATATATATACGAAGGGCTCTCAATATATTCGCGTTATCGATATGAACGAAAATGCGAATTCAATTTAAATTGTTTTTATTTTTCAATATAATCTCCCCTAACATCAATGCATTTGTTTCATCTTGAGAAAAGCTTTTTTAAGCCCTCAAAAAAATAAATTTCCTCTTTCTCTGCAAAATACCCATTTATTGCCGACTTGAGTTCTTCATCATCCGAAAATCCTTATCCACGAAGACATTTTTTTTAAATCCGGAAACAGGAAATAATCACTAGGGGCAAGGTCTGGACTATAGGGTGGGTGTTGGATTTCTTCGAAACCAAAATCTCGCGCAGCAGCCTTGGAAACTCGCGGCGTGTGAACAGGAGCGTTGTGATGAAGAAGCAACACACCCGCTGCGAGTTTACCCCGTCTTTTCTTTTTAATTTCCTCCCGCAAATTATGCAAAGTGGAAGCGTAGGATGTGGCGTTGATGGTTTCCCTTTTTTTTGTACTCAATGAGCAAGATTCGTTTGAGTCCCAAAAAACTACGGCCATAAGCTTCCCGGCAGACGGAGTGACTTTGAACTTCTTTGGGGGGTCTGTTCCTTTTTTATGCCACTGCATGTTTCGTCGTTTTCGTAACAATTCGATCCATAACACCGTCCGCGTTCTCACTTCACATCTCCAAAAGCTCTCTACAGCATGCGATTCTCACTTTTTTTCTGAGGCGCTGTGAGCATTCGTGGCACCCACCTTGCACTGAAAGGTTAAGATGGTCATGAAGAATGGTGTGAATGGTACCAATTGAAAGCTTGGTGATCTCTGCCATCATTTTCAACTTTATTCGGGCATCCTCAAGAACAAGTTTTCGACTTCTTTGATGCTTTCTCCCGTACAAGCAGAAGCCGGGGCGCCGGAGCAGGGGTCGTCTTCAATGCTCTCTCTGCCTCTCTTGAACTCACTTGACCACTTTTGCACAGTTGATAATGAAGGTGCGGAACACTGGTAAACAGCCACCATCTCTTCATGAATAGTTTTTTGACTTTTTCCTTGCTTAGTGAGAAATTTAATCACAGCGCGATGCTCAATTATCACCATCATCGTCTCAGTTGCCATTATGATTATGTTTAACTAGAGATAAAACGCGAATTAATAATCACATTTATATGAAATTTTACATGAATGCACTAAATTAATAGTATTACTTGATAAGTCAATTTATATATACAACCACAGCTTCACCCCGATACCGAGAATATATTGAACGCCCCTCGTGTGTACTTTCGTTGCACGGAACATTTATAATAGAATTGCCAATTAATTGTTCTTTCCATACTTCAAAGTACAAATTCTCGAACAACCACGACACGATAAGAGAACATCCGCTTCTACTCCCACACGTTTCAATACCATCCAAATCGAAAGACGTTCCGCAGATACTTGTTAACGATATACTGGTACCGGACGAGATTCACCATCTCTTCCGGTACCAGCAGAGAAGAAAAGAACTTGAAATCAGCGCACCATGAAAGCCCCATGCAACCAACTGGTGGATTATTTTCATCCTGCTAATAACATCAACAGCCGTCTATATTTGGACACGCAAGTGGTAAAATCCTGCAGCAACCATACCGGTACAGCCCGTACATTTCAATAGTTAAATATATAATAATTCAAGTTATTTCATTTTTAATTAATTAATAATTCAATAGTTTTTTGTAAAAAAAAATGTTTTTGTAATTAATTAATAAATATTCTTCATTATACCTTTCAATAAATAAGTCAAATTTGACGGAAATTCATTGTTGAGATTATATTTTCAATATGCCAATAAATTCCATTCTGAGGATGGAGGAGTTATGTGTGTACAGGCAAATATACAAATATTCATATATACAATATACACCCATATACTTAAAGGTAAAAGATTTCAAACAATATACACACACATGGGAGTTGACACTCGGTCAGCTCCATTTACCTGTAAAAATTATAACTGTGGGAGCAGACAGTAAGTCAGCTCCAATTATATTCTATGAAATAAGATACATTGTATTACCTGTCTTGAACGGTGGAAAAATGTATTTGACATATTTCCCAGCTGAAAAATACTGGTATGCATGTTATTCTTAATTTTTCAATAAAGAGCAGTTCATATTTGAAACTTCAACTGAACGGTGTTCATTCTTCTATAATTGGCGCAGTCACAGGTGGCAGCTAAGTAATTCCATCGTGGAAGATATTTACTGCCTAAAGAATCTCGCGAAAAAAAGACATTTTAATAAAACAATAAGAAGAATAATTAATAAATCGAACAGTGAATTGTGTGATTAAGAAAATAGAACATTTCACACCTAAAACATTAACATTCTATTTAATTTCAAGTGAAAAAAAGAAACGAGTGCATTGAGTTATAAAAGAAAATAACAGATAACAACGGAAATTAAAGAGAACCAGAGATGTCTTTTCTGAAGCAGTGTTTTTTCATGTAAGTACTATTTTTTATGTCCGAATCCTCTCTAAGAGAAAATCCTTCCTCCCTTCCTTTGCCGGATATCAACGATTTACTTCGTGAGTTAAGTAATTTGTCGCTAAATAATAATTCTGTCAATTCAAACATAAGAGTTCACACGGACACCATTCCAGATTATGATGGTGACGTGAATGAGTTGAATCTATTCATTGAAAGAATAGATTCTATTGTCACGCATTTTTATGATCGAGACAATCCGCAAAATTATCAAAATGTAATGATATATAGAACTATATTAAGTAAACTTAAAGGCGCGGCTAGAGAAGTAGTTAACATTAGTGGTGTTAGTACTATTAATGAAATAAAGCAGGAACTAATTGTCAATTTTGAAGTTTAAAAATCGTTAAGTGAAACCCCTCAGTAATTTTATGGCAAAATTCGTAAGAATCTGAATACGATCTCAAATTACCTTTCTCTTCATGAACAAGACGTTTCAAAAAAAAATTATGAACAAATAATGGATGTTAAGGGGATTGCAGGATTTTTAGGGGAGATCAAAATGAATAGCCGGTTTTTTTTCCCGAATTTTGCGGGAGTGGGGGAATTCCGTTAAACATTGATTTATAATTTTATGACTTTTTGGCCTAGGCTCCGGTGGAGGATTTTCAGCGAAATCACTGAACCGATTCCTGGGCTTTAATTTTGGCAAAAGGCCATTTTCGTTAGTATAAATTCAAGAAAAGACAATTAATTAAAAATTTCAAGAAAAAAAAGAAACAAATTCAAAAAGATTTTATTAGAAAATAAAGAGGGAGAGAGATAGTGATAATACACTTACACACTACTATAAGTCGATGTTGCCCAGTCAAGCGTTAGACGACGACTCAATATTCTATTAAAAGAATTTGCTTTGCCTCATAAGATAAACATTCATTGTATCACCCCACTTAACCCAAACTCTGAGGCTCTATTGAACGATTTCATTCCACAATTATCGAGAACATACGAATTTTAAAAGAAACAATAAAAAATGATAATATTTTAGACTTGATACCTTATGCCATTTTGGGTTATAACCATTTAATACATTCGACTACAAGACATAGACCAATGGATGTTGTCAATGGACATCTTGATCTCAAAAGTCCTTTTGACATTGATATAAACCAAATGCTCTATTCTAATTATAAAAAAGAGCATAAGTGCATAATTTCCAAAATGTACGAAATGATAGAGAGTGATAGAGATAGAGTGTCGAATAGAGTGTCAATACATAAATATTCTACAATTGAATATCAAAATAAGAATAGACACGACCCTCTTATTTATGATAACCAAAATAAAATCGACCACAAAACTAGAGCCAGAAATAAGATTCACCCTAGGTTTAAAGAACACACACACAAAAAGTAACGATATCCCCGTAGAAACCCTCGATCATATATACCACAAAAACAACCTAAAAATACCATAGCATTACAAATACCTAATTTCTCTATTCATCTACATTCCCAGAATTGTGATCACCGTATTGGTCAATTGGTTTGCTCAGGAAATTAAGATTACTAACTTAGAACGTAATCCCGGAATCCTTCCCTTTAAACTGGGAAACGCGCGAATTCGAGAGAAATACCGTACTTTTATTCATTATTTCGATCTGCCACCAATTCAGAATGAAATTGAAATGATTTGTCAACATTATAAAAGTTTACAGGATACCAGACTTTTCAAAAATACCATTTGCTAAAGTTAGTGTTATCGGGCTAACAATAAAATTGTCTTTTTTTTTACATTTTCCCATTATGTTTCCAAACACTTATACCCTTTCTCACCTTTATCCCTTCACAAATGAAAACAATACTTCCTTTTTACCACCAAAGCCGTTTTTGGTCATACAGATCTGCTAAACATTACAAATATGAAGACATTGCATGCAAAATGGTGCAACACACATATCTCTGTCAACATTTTAAAGTACCTGACGCAGAAGAAAAAGCACAATGCATCGCTCACTTACTCAATGTGAGCTGGTTAAATTGTCCATATCGCAGGAGTTCATCGAGCGTATAACGGACAAATACTATACTGGTTTTTTTCCTGTAAAAACAAAATTGCAATCAGTTTGTCGCCGAACATATATACTTTCGTTGCAAGGAACATTTATAATAGAATTGCCAATTAATTGTTCTTTCCATACTTCAAAGTACACATTCTCGAACAACCACGACACGATAAGAGAACATCCGCTTCTACTCCAACACGTTTCAATATATCCAAATCGAAAGACTTGCGTGCTAGTGCTAGACAAAAATACTTAAAACTAGCTTAACTATCTTAACAATTGTTCTTACATCTAACCTACTGACCCTATACGGGTACTCTAAGCTATTCTGATATATCATTTAAGTTTGCCTTTCGGCTTAGTCTATGTTTTTTTTTTTTTCATTCTGTTTTTGTTTTTTGTTTAGCCAAGAAAACTGTGAAAAACTTGGCTTAATTTATCTGTCTTAACCTACCTTAAACTAGCTTAACCTAACATTAAAACTTAAAAAACTATCGTAACTATGTCCGTAACTTTACGGACACGTGCACCAGGGCGTACATGTTATGTATATCCCTAACATATACAATTTATACGCCGTAGTGCACCTTTTTTTTTTTTTTGCTATATATTTTTTCTTAATTTTTTTTTTCTTCTTAATTGCTACTTTATAATCTATGTAAGTTGGCCACCATGGTCAATTATCGCGTCATCATCTTGAAAAGCCAGCGGCGACAGAGACTGGTTTTAGTGTAACCACCAGTAAAATTGCCGTTCTTTGGCAGACTCTCTCCTGTCTCGAACGGAGATCGCTCTGCTGAACCGGAGGAGATCCTCGTGACTGCGAGCGACATCCCGTTCGTATTGGAGTCGCCTGTCCACTGTTCGGCGTACGACATGGAAGATGACAGGACATCCTTGTGGATCCTGTATTAGGCCAATTGTGTCGAGATAGAGGAACGCTTCAGGAGGAATAAAGCCGGTGAGGCGCACTCTCTCATGGTACATAACATTGGGGTAGTAAGCCCCAAAGATCAGACGGTTGGAAGAAGTCATAGCTCGTGCAATATGCCTTCTGATCAGTTTAATAATACAATTATCTATCCTGTTCAAGTTTGCCTCGCTGTACAGGACCTCGTTAGGATAGAACTTCTTGTACTCAGACTCGGGTGTACGATACAACCGGAGTTCACCATCTCTTCCGGTACCAGCAGAGAAGTAAAGAACTTGAAATCAACGCACCATGAAAGCCCCATGCAACCTACTGGTGGATTATTTTCATCCTGCTAATAACATCAACAGCCTTCTATATTTGGACACGCAACTGGCAAAATCCTGCAGCAACCATACCGGTACAGCCCGTACATTTCAATAGTTAAATATGTAATAATTCAAGTTATTTAATTTTTAATTAATTAATAATTCAATAGTTATGTGTAAAAAAAAATGTTTTTGTAATTAATTAATAAATATTCTTCATTATACCTTTCAATAAATAAGTCAAATTTAACGGAATTCATTGTTAAGATTATATTTTCAATATGCCAATAAATTCCACTCTGAGGATGGAGGAGTTATGTGTGTACAGACAAATATACAAATATATATTTATACAATATATACCCACATGTACTTAAAGGTAAAAGATTTCAAACAATATATACACACTTGGGAGTTGACACTCGGTCAGCTCCATTTACCTGTAAAAATTATCATTGTGGGAGCAGACAGTAAGTCAGCTCCAATTATATTCTATGAAATAAGATACATTGTATTACCTATCTTGAACGGTGGGAAAATGTATTTGACATATTTCCCATCTGAATAATACTGGTATGCATGTTATTCTTAATTTTTCAATAAAGAGCAGTTCATATTTGAAACTTCAACTAAACGGTGTTCATTCTTCTATACTTGGCGCAGTCACAGGTGGCAGCTAAGTAATTCCATCGTGGAAGATATTTACTGCCTAAAGAATCTCGCAAAAAAAAGACATTTTAATAAAACCCTAAGAAGAATAATTAATAAATCGAACAGTGAATTGTGTGATTAAGAAAATAGAACATTCCACACCTAAAACATTGACATTCTATTTAATTTCAAGTGAAAAAAGAAACGAGTGCATTGAGTTATAAAAGAAAATAAAAGATAACAACGGAAATTAAAGAGAACCAGAGATGTCTTTTCTGAAGCAGTGTTTTTTCATGTAAGTACTATTTTTTATGTCCGAATCCTCTCTAAGAGAAAATCCTTCCTCCCTTCCTTTGCCGGATATCAACGATTTACTTCGTGAGTTAAGTAATTTGTCGCTAAATAATAATTCTGTCAATTCAAACATAAGAGTTCACACGGACACCATTCCAGATTATGATGGTGACGTGAATGAGTTGAATCTATAGATTCTATTGTCACGCATTTTTATGATCGAGACAATCCGCAAAATTATCAAAATGCAATGATATATAGAACTATATTAAGTAAACTTAAAGGCGCGGCTAGAGAAGTAGTTAACATTAGTGGTGTTAGTACTATTAATGAAATAAAGCAGGAATAATTGTCAATTTTGAAGTTTAAAAAACGATAAGTGAAACCCCTCAGAAATTTTATGACAAACTTCGTAAGAATCTGAATACGACCTCAAATTACCTTTCTCTTCATGAACAAGACGTTTCTAAAAGAAAAATATGAACAAATAATGGATGTTAAGGGGATTGCAGGATTTTTAGGGGAGATCAAAATGAATAGCCGGTTTTTTTCCCGAATTTTGCGGGAGTGGGGGGAATTCCGTTACACATTGATTTATAATTTTATGTCTTTCTAGTCTAGGCTCCCGGGCTTTAATTTTGGCCCCGAGGCCATTTTCGTTAGTAAAAATTCAAGAAAAGACAATTAATTAAAAATTTCAAGAAAAAAAAGAAACAATGTCAAAAAGATTTTATTAGAAAATAAAGAGGGAGAGATAGTGATAGTACACTTACACACTACTTTAAGTCGATGTTGCCCGGTCAAGCGTTAGACGACGACTAAATAACCTATTTAAAGAATTAGCTTTGCTTTATAAGATAAACATTCATTGTATTCATATCTATTGAACGATTTCATTCCACAATTATCGAGAACATACGAATTTTAAAAGAAACAATAAAAAATGATAATATTTTAGACTTGATGCCTTATGCCATTTTGGGTTATAACCATTTCATACATTCGACTACAAGGCATAGACCAATGGATGTTGTCAATGGGCAACATGCTCTATGCTAATTATAAGAAAGAGCATAAGTGCATAATTTCCAAAATGTACGAAATGATATCGAATAGACTGTCAATACATAAATATTTTACAATTGAATATCAAAAAAAGAATAGACACGACCCTCTTATTTACGATAACCAAAATAAAATCGACCACAAAACTAGAGCTAGAAATAAGATTCACCCTAGGTTTAAAGAATACACTATCACAAAAAGTAACGATATCACCGTAGAAACCCCCGACCATGGCATTACAAATACCTAATTTCTCTATTTATCTACATTCCCAGAATTGTGATCACCATATTGGTCAATTGTTCTGCTCAGGAAATTAAGATTACTAACTTAGAATCTAATCCCGGAATCCTTCCTTTTAAACTGGGAAACGCGCGAGTTCGAGAGAAATATCGTACTTTTATTCATTATTTCGATCTGCCACCAATTCAGAATGAAATTGAAATGATTTGTCAACATTATAAAAGTTTACAGGATACCAGACTTTTCAAAAATACCATTTGCTAAAGTTAGTGTTATCGGGCTAACAATAAAATTGTCTATTTTTTACATTTTCCCATTATGTTTCCAAACACTTATACCCTTTCTCACCTTTATCCCTTAACAAATGAAAACAATACTTCCCTTTTACCCCCAAAGCCGTTTTTGGTCATACATACCTGCTAAACATTACCAATGTGAAGACATTGCATGCAAAATGGTTCAAGACACATATCTCACAAGCACAATGCATCGCTCACCTACTCAATGTGAGCTGGTTAAATTGTCCATATCGCAGGAGTTCATCGAGCGTATAAAGGACAAATACTATATTGGTTTTTTTCCTGTAAAAACAAAATTGCAATCAGTTTGTCGCCAAACATATATACGAGGGGCGTTCAATATATTCGCGTTATCGATATGAACGAAAATGCGAATTCAATTTAAATTATTTTTATTTTTCAATATAATCTCCCCTAACATCAATGCATTTGTTACATCTTGAGATAAGCTTTTTTAAACCCTCAAAAAAATAAATTTCCTCTTTCTCTGCAAAATACCCATTTATTGCCGACTTGAGTTGTTCATCATCCGAAAATCTTTATTCACGAAGACATTTTTTTAAATCCGGAAACAGGAAATAATCACTAGGGGCAAGGTCTGGACTGTAGGGTGGGTGCTGGATTTCTTCGAAACCACAATCTCGCGCAGCAGCCTTGGAAACTCGCGCCGTTTGAACAGGAGCGTTGTCATGAAGAAGCAACACACCCGCTCCGAGTTTACCCTGTCTTTTCTTTTTAATTTCCTCCCGCAAATTATGCAAAGTGGAAGCGTAGGATGTGGCGTTGATGGTTTCACCTTTTTTTTGTACTCAATGAGCAAGATTCCCTTTGAGTCCCAAAAAACTGTGGCCATAAGCTTCCCCGCAGATGGAGTGACTTTGACCTTCTTCGGGGGGTCTGTTCCTTTTTTATGCCACTGCATGGACTCTTGTTTGCTTTCAGGGTCATAGTGGTGGACCCATGTTTCGTCACCAGTAACAATTCGATCCATAACACCGTCCGCGTTCTCACTACACATCTCCAAACGCTCTCTACAGCATGCGATTTTCACTTTTTTCCGAGGCGCTGTGAGCATTCGTGGCACCCACCTTGCACTGAAAGGTAAGATGGTCATGAGGAATGGTGTGAATGGTACCAATTGAAAGCTTGGTGATCTCTGCCATCATTTTCAACTTTATTCGGGCATCCTCAAGAACAAGTTTTCGACTTCTTTGATGCTTTCTCCAGTACAAGCAGTAGCCGGGGCGCCGGACCGGGGTCGTCTTCAATACTCTCTCTGCCTCTCTTGAACTAACTTGACCACTTTTGTACAGTTGAAATTGAAGGTGCGGAACCCCCTGGTAAACAGCTACCATCTTTCATGAATAGTTTTTTGACTTTTGCTTTGCTTAGTGAGAAATTTAATTACAGCGCGATGCTCAATTATCACCATCATCGTCTCAGTTGCCATTATGATTCTGTTTAACTAGAGATAAAACGCGAATTAATAATCACATTTATATGAAATTTTACATGAATGCACTAAAATAATAGTATTATTTGATAAATAAGTCAATTTATATATACAACCACAGCTTCAACCCGATACCGAGAATATATTGAAAGCTCCTCGTACTTTCGTTGCACGTAATTTATAATATTTTTTATAATAGAATTGCCAATTAATTGTTCTTTCCATACTTCAAAGTACACATTCTCGAACAACCACGACACGATAAGAGAACATCCGCTTCTACTCCCACACGTTTCAATACCATCCAAATCGAAAGACGTTCCGCAGATACTTGTAAACGATATACCGTTGGACGAGATTCACCATCTCTTCCGGTACCAGCAGAGAAGTAAAGAACTTGAAATCAAAGCACCATGAAAGCCCCATGCAACTAACTGGTGGATTATTTTCATCCTGCTAATAACATCAACAGCCGTCTATATTTGGACACGCAAGTGGTAAAATCCTGCAGCAACCATACCGGTACAGCCCGTACATTTCAATAGTTAAATATATAATAATTCAAGGTATTTAATTTTTAATTTATTAATAATTCAATAGTTTTTTGTAAAAAAAAAAATGTTTTTGTAATTAATTAATAAATATTCTTCATTATACCTTTCAATAAAAAAGTCAAATTTAACTGAATTCATTGTTAAGATTATATTTTCAATATGCCAATAAATTCCACTCTGAGGATGGAGGAGTTATGTGTGTACAGACAAATATACAAATATATATTTATACAATATATACCCACATGTACTTAAAGGTAAAAGATTTCAAACAATATATACACACTTGGGAGTTGACACTCGGTCAGCTCCATTTACCTGTAAAAATTATCATTGTGGGAGCAGACAGTAAGTCAGCTCCAATTATATTCTATGAAATAAGATACATTGTATTACCTATCTTGAACGGTGGGAAAATGTATTTGACATATTTCCCATCTGAATAATACTGGTATGCATGTTATTCTTAATTTTTCAATAAAGAGCAGTTCATATTTGAAACTTCAACTAAACGGTGTTCATTCTTCTATACTTGGCGCAGTCACAGGTGGCAGCTAAGTAATTCCATCGTGGAAGATATTTACTGCCTAAAGAATCTCGCAAAAAAAAGACATTTTAATAAAACCCTAAGAAGAATAATTAATAAATCGAACAGTGAATTGTGTGATTAAGAAAATAGAACATTCCACACCTAAAACATTGACATTCTATTTAATTTCAAGTGAAAAAAGAAACGAGTGCATTGAGTTATAAAAGAAAATAAAAGATAACAACGGAAATTAAAGAGAACCAGAGATGTCTTTTCTGAAGCAGTGTTTTTTCATGTAAGTACTATTTTTTATGTCCGAATCCTCTCTAAGAGAAAATCCTTCCTCCCTTCCTTTGCCGGATATCAACGATTTACTTCGTGAGTTAAGTAATTTGTCGCTAAATAATAATTCTGTCAATTCAAACATAAGAGTTCACACGGACACCATTCCAGATTATGATGGTGACGTGAATGAGTTGAATCTATAGATTCTATTGTCACGCATTTTTATGATCGAGACAATCCGCAAAATTATCAAAATGCAATGATATATAGAACTATATTAAGTAAACTTAAAGGCGCGGCTAGAGAAGTAGTTAACATTAGTGGTGTTAGTACTATTAATGAAATAAAGCAGGAATAATTGTCAATTTTGAAGTTTAAAAAACGATAAGTGAAATCCCTCAGAAATTTTATGACAAACTTCGTAAGAATCTGAATACGACCTCAAATTACCTTTCTCTTCATGAACAAGACGTTTCTAAAAGAAAAATATGAACAAATAATGGATGTTAAGGGGATTGCAGGATTTTTAGGGGAGATCAAAATGAATAGCCGGTTTTTTTCCCGAATTTTGCGGGAGTGGGGGGAATTCCGTTACACATTGATTTATAATTTTATGTCTTTCTAGTCTAGGCTCCCGGGCTTTAATTTTGGCCCCGAGGCCATTTTCGTTAGTAAAAATTCAAGAAAAGACAATTAATTAAAAATTTCAAGAAAAAAAAGAAACAAAGTCAAAAAGATTTTATTAGAAAATAAAGAGGGAGAGATAGTGATAGTACACTTACACACTACTTTAAGTCGATGTTGCCCGGTCAAGCGTTAGACGACGACTCAATAACCTATTTAAAGAATTAGCTTTGCTTTATAAGATAAACATTCATTGTATTCATATCTATTGAACGATTTCATTCCACAATTATCGAGAACATACGAATTTTAAAAGAAACAATAAAAAATGATAATATTTTAGACTTGATGCCTTATGCCATTTTGGGTTATAACCATTTAATACATTCGACTACAAGGCATAGACCAATGGATGTTGTCAATGGGCAACATGCTCTATGCTAATTATAAAAAAGAGCATAAGTGCATAATTTCCAAAATATACGAAATGATATCGAATAGACTGTCAATACATAAATATTTTACAATTGAATATCAAAATAAGAATAGACACGACCCTCTTATTTACGATAACCAAAATAAAATCGACCACAAAACTAGAGCTAGAAATAAGATTCACCCTAGGTTTAAAGAATACACTATCACAAAAAGTAACGATATCACCGTAGAAACCCCCGAAGATTACTAACTTAGAATCTAATCCCGGAATCCTTCCTTTTAAACTGGGAAACGCGCGAGTTCGAGAGAAATATCGTACTTTTATTCATTATTTCGATCTGCCACCAATTCAGAATGAAATTGAAATGATTTGTCAACATTATAAAAGTTTACAGGATACCAGACTTTTCAAAAATACCATTTGCTAAAGTTAGTGTTATCGGGCTAACAATAAAATTGTCTTTGTCCTACATTTTCCCATTATGTTGCCAAACACTTATACCCTTTCTCACCTTTATCCCTTAACAAATGAAAACAATACTTCCCTTTTACCCCCAAAGCCGTTTTTGGTCATACATACCTGCTAAACATTACCAATGTGAAGACATTGCATGCAAAATGGTTCAAGACACATATCTCTGTCAACATTTTAAAGTACCTGACGCAGAAGAAAAAGCACAATGCATCGCTCACCTACTCAACATGAGCTGGTTAAATTGTCCATATCGCAGGAGTTCATCGAGCGTATAACGGACAAGTACTATATTGGTTTTATTCCTGTAAAACCAAAATTGCAATCAGTTTTTCGCCAAACATATATACGAGGGGCGCTCAATATATTCGCGTTATCGATATGAACGAAAATGCGAATTCAATTTAAATTGTTTTTATTTTTCAATATAATCTCCTCTAACATCAATGCATTTGTTACATCTTGAGATAAGCTTTTTTAAACCCTCAAAAAATAAATTTCCTCTTTCCCTGCAAAATACCCATTTATTGCCGACTTGAGTTCTTCATCATCCGAAAATCTTTATTCACGAAGACATTTTTTTAAATCCGGAAACAGGAAATAATCACTAGGGGCAAGGTCTTTACTATAGGGTGGGTGCTGGATTTCTTCGAAACCAAAATCTCGCGCAGCAGCCTTGGAAACTCGCGGCGTGTGAACAGGAGCGTTGTGATGAAGAAGCAACACACCCGCTGCGAGTTTACCCCGTCTTTTCTTTTTAATTTCCTCCCGCAAATTATGCAAAGTGGAAGCGTAGGATGTGGCGTTGATGGTTTCCCTTTTTTTTGTACTCAATGAGCAAGATTCGTTTGAGTCCCAAAAAACTGTGGCTATAAGCTTCCCGGCAGACGGAGTGACTTTGAACTTCTTTGGGGGGTCTGTTCCTTTTTTATGCCACTGCATGGACTATTGTTTGCTTTCAGGCTCATAGTGGTGGACGCATGTTTCGTCGTTTTCGTAACAATTCGATCCATAACACCGTCCGCGTTCTCACTACACATCTCCAAAAGCTCTCTACAGCATGCGATTCTCACTTTTTTTCTGAGGCGCTGTGAGAATTCGTGGCACCCACCTTGATCCTGACCTTTGATAGGTTAAGATGGTCATGAAGAATCCTCCTTTATTCGGGCATCCTCAAGAACAAGTTTTCGACTTCTTTTATGCTTTCTCCCGTACAAGGAGTAGCCGGGGCGCCGGAGCGGGGGTCGTCTTCAATGCTCTCTCTGCCTCTCTTGAACTCACTTGACCACTTTTGCACAGTTGATAATGAAGGTGCGAAACCGTGGTAAACAGCCACCATCTCTTCATGAATAGTTTTTTGACTTTTCCTTGCTTAGTGAGAAATTTAATTACAGCGCGATGCTCAATTATCACCATCATCGTCTCAGTTGCCATTATGATTCTGTTTAACTAGAGATAAAACGCGAATTAATAATCACATTTATATGAAATTTTACATGAATGCACTAAATTAATAGTATTACTTGATAAGTCAATTTATATATACAACCACAGCTTCACCCCGATACCGAGAATATATTGAACGCCCCTCGTGTGTACTTTCGTTGCACGGAACATTTATAATAGAATTGCCAATTAATTGTTCTTTCCATACTTCAAAGTACAAATTCTCGAACAACCACGACACGATAAGAGAACACCCACACGTTTCAATACCATCCAAATCGAAAGACGTTTCGCAGATACTTGTTAACGATATACTGGTACCGGACGAGATTCACCATCTCTTCCGTTACCAGCAGAGAAGTAAAGAACTTGAAATCAGCGCACCATGAAAGCCCCATGCAACCAACTGGTGGATTATTTTCATCCTGCTAATAACATCAACAGCCGTCTATATTTGGACACGCAAGTGGTAAAATCCTGCAGCAACCATACCGGTACAGCCCGTACATTTCAATAGTTAAATATATAATAATTCAAGTTATTTAATTTTTAATTAATTAATAATTCAATAGTTTTTTGTAAAAAAAAAATGTTTTTGTAATTAATTAATAAATATTCTTCATTATACCTTTCAATAAATAAGTCAAATTTAACGGAAATTCATTGTTGAGATTATATTTTCAATATGCCAATAAATTCCATTCTGAGGATGGAATGGTTATGTGTGTACAGGCAAATATACGAATATTCATATATACAATATACACCCATATACTTAAAGGTAAAAGATTTCAAACAATATATACACACATGGGAGTTGACACTCGGTCAGCTCCATTTACCTGTAAAAATTATAACTGTGGGAGCAGACAGTAAGTCAGCTCCAATTATATTCTATGAAATAAGATACATTGTACTACCTGTCTTGAACGGTGGGAAAATGTATTTGACATATTTCCCAGCTGAATAATACTGGTATGCATGTTATTCTTAATTTTTCAATAAAGAGCAGGTTATATTTGAAACTTCAACTGAACGGTGTTCATTCTTCTATAATTGGCGCAGTCACAGGTGGCAGCTAAGTAATTCCATCGTGGAAGATATTTACTGCCTAAAGAATCTCGCGAAAAAAAGACATTTTAATAAAACAATAAGAAGAATAATAAATAAATCGAACAGTGAATTGTGTGATTAAGAAAATAGAACATTCCACACCTAAAACATTAACATTCTATTTAATTTCAAGTGAAATAAAGAAACGAGTGCATTGAGTTATAAAAGAAAATAACAGATAACAACGGAAATTAAAGAGAACCAGAGATGTCTTTTCTGAAGCAGTGTTTTTTCATGTAAGTACTATTTTTTATGTCCGAATCCTCTCTAAGAGAAAATCCTTCCTCCCTTCCTTTGCCGGATATCAACGATTTACTTCGCGAGTTACGTAATTTGTCGCTAAATAATAATTCTGTCAATTCAAACATAAGAGTTCACACGGACACCATTCCAGATTATGATGGTGACGTGAATGAGTTGAATCTATTCATTGAAAGAATAGATTCTATTGTCACGCATTTTTATGATCGAGACAATCCGCAAAATTATCAAAATGTAATGATATATAGAACTATATTAAGTAAACTTAAAGGCGCGGCTAGAGAAGTAGTTAACATTAGTGGTGTTAGTACTACTAATGAAATAAAGCAGGAATTAATTGTCAATTTTGAAGTTTAAAAAACGATAAGTGAAACCCCTCAGAAATTTTATGACAAAATTCGTAAGAATCTGAATACGATGTCAAATTTCAATTTTCATTTCACAATTATCGAGAACATACGAATTTTAAAAGACAATAAAAAATGATAATATTTTAGACTTGATGCCTTATGCCATTTTGGGTTATAACCATTTAATACATTCGACTACAAGACATAGACCAATGGATGTTGTCAATGACATCTTGATCTCAAAAGTCCTTTTGACATTGATATAAATCAAGTGCTCTATGCTAATTATAAAAAAGGGCATAAGTGCATAATTTCCAAAATGTACGAAATGATATCGAATAGACTGTCAATACATAAATATTCTACAATTGAATATCAAAATAAGAATAGACACGACCCTCTTATTTACGATAACCAAAATAAAATCGACCACAAAACTAGAGCTAGAAATAAGATTCACCCTAGGTTTAAAGAACACACTATCACAAAAAGTAACGATATCACCGTAGAAACCCCCGATCATATATACCACAAAAACGACCTAAAAAGACCATAGCATTACAAATACCTAATTTCTCTATTTATCTACATTCCCAGAATTGTGATCACCGTATTGGTCAATTGGAAATTAAGATTACTAACTTAGAATCTAATCCCGGAAACCTTCCTTTTAAATTGGGAAACGCGCGAGTTCGAGAGAAGTACCATACCTTTATTCATTATTTCGATCTGATACCAATTCAGAATCAAATTGAAATGATTTGTCAACATTATAAAAGTTTACAGGATACCATAGACTTTTTAAAAATACCATTTGCTAAAGTTAGTGTTATCGGGCTAACAATAAAATTGTCTTTGTCCTACATTTTCCCATTATGTTGCCAAACACTTATACCCTTTCTCACCTTTATCCCTTAACAAATGAAAACAATACTTCCCTTTTACTCCCAAAGCCGTTTTTGGTCATACATACCTGCTAAACATTACCAATGTGAAGACATTGCATGCAAAATGGTTCAAGACACATATCTCTGTCAACATTTTGAAGTACCTGACGCAGAAGAAAAAGCACAATGCATCGCTCACCTACTCAACATGAGCTGGTTAAATTGTCCATATCGCAGGAGTTCATCGAGCGTATAACGGACAAATACTATATTGTTTTTATTCCTGTAAAAACAAAATTGCAATCAGTTTTTCGCCAAACATATATACGAGGGTTACATCTTGAGATAAGCTTTTTTAAACCCTCAAAAAATAAATTTCCTCTTTCCCTGCAAAATACCCATTTATTGCCGACTTGAGTTCATCATCATCCGAAAATCTTTATCCACGAAGACATTTTTTTTAAATCCGGAAACAGGAAATAATCACTAGGGGCAAGGTCTGGACTATAGGGTGGGTGTTGGATTTCTTCGAAACCAAAATCTCGCGCAGCAGCCTTGGAAACTCGCGTCGTGTGAACAGGAGCGTTGTCATGAAGAAGCAATACACCCGCTGCGAGTTTACCCCGTCTTTTCTTTTTAATTTCCTCCCGAAAATTATGCAAAGTGGAAGCGTAGGATGTGGCGTTGATGGTTTCCCTTTTTTTTGTACTCAATGAGCAAGATTCGTTTGAGTCCCAAAAAACTGTGGCTATAAGCTTCCCGGCAGACGGAGTGACTTTGAACTTCTTTGGGGGGTCTGTTCCTTTTTTATGCCACTGCATGGACTATTGTTTGCTTTCAGGCTCATAGTGGTGGACGCATGTTTCGTCGTTTTCGTAACAATTCGATCCATAACACCGTCCGCGTTCTCACTACACATCTCCAAAAGCTCTCTACAGCATGCGATTCTCACTTTTTTTCTGAGGCGCTGTGAGAATTCGTGGCACCCACCTTGATCCTGACCTTTAATAGGTTAAGATGGTCATGAAGAATCCTCCTTTATTCGGGCATCCTCAAGAACAAGTTTTCGACTTCTTTTATGCTTTCTCCCGTACAAGGAGTAGCCGGGGCGCCGGAGCGGGGGTCGTCTTCAATGCTCTCTCTGCCTCTCTTGAACTCACTTGACCACTTTTGCACAGTTGATAATGAAGGTGCGAAACCGTGGTAAACAGCCACCATCTCTTCATGAATAGTTTTTTGACTTTTCCTTGCTTAGTGAGAAATTTAATTACAGCGCGATGCTCAATTATCACCATCATCGTCTCAGTTGCCATTATGATTCTGTTTAACTAGAGATAAAACGCGAATTAATAATCACATTTATATGAAATTTTACATGAATGCACTAAATTAATAGTATTACTTGATAAGTCAATTTATATATACAACCACAGCTTCACCCCGATACCGAGAATATATTGAACGCCCCTCGTATGTACTTTCGTTGCACGGAACATTTATAATAGAATTGCCAATTAATTGTTCTTTCCATACTTCAAAGTACAAATTCTCGAACAACCACGACACGATAAGAGAACATCCGCTTCTACTCCCACACGTTTCAATACCATCCAAATCGAAAGACGTTCCGCAGATACTTGTTAACGATATACTGGTACCGGACGAGATTCACCATCTCTTCCGTTACCAGCAGAGAAGTAAAGAACTTGAAATCAGCGCACCATGAAAGCCCCATGCAACCAACTGGTGGATTATTTTCATCCTGCTAATAACATCAACAGCCGTCTATATTTGGACACGCAAGTGGTAAAATCCTGCAGCAACCATACCGGTACAGCCCGTACATTTCAATAGTTAAATATATAATAATTCAAGTTATTTAATTTTTAATTAATTAATAATTCAATAGTTTTTTGTAAAAAAAAAATGTTTTTGTAATTAATTAATAAATATTCTTCATTATACCTTTCAATAAATAAGTCAAATTTAACGGAAATTCATTGTTGAGATTATATTTTCAATATGCCAATAAATTCCATTCTGAGGATGGAATGGTTATGTGTGTACAGGCAAATATACGAATATTCATATATACAATATACACCCATATACTTAAAGGTAAAAGATTTCAAACAATATATACACACATGGGAGTTGACACTCGGTCAGCTCCATTTACCTGTAAAAATTATAACTGTGGGAGCAGACAGTAAGTCAGCTCCAATTATATTCTATGAAATAAGATACATTGTACTACCTGTCTTGAACGGTGGGAAAATGTATTTGACATATTTCCCAGCTGAATAATACTGGTATGCATGTTATTCTTAATTTTTCAATAAAGAGCAGGTTATATTTGAAACTTCAACTGAACGGTGTTCATTCTTCTATAATTGGCGCAGTCACAGGTGGCAGCTAAGTAATTCCATCGTGGAAGATATTTACTGCCTAAAGAATCTCGCGAAAAAAAGACATTTTAATAAAACAATAAGAAGAATAATAAATAAATCGAACAGTGAATTGTGTGATTAAGAAAATAGAACATTCCACACCTAAAACATTAACATTCTATTTAATTTCAAGTGAAATAAAGAAACGAGTGCATTGAGTTATAAAAGAAAATAACAGATAACAACGGAAATTAAAGAGAACCAGAGATGTCTTTTCTGAAGCAGTGTTTTTTCATGTAAGTACTATTTTTTATGTCCGAATCCTCTCTAAGAGAAAATCCTTCCTCCCTTCCTTTGCCGGATATCAACGATTTACTTCGCGAGATAAGTAATTTGTCGCTAAATAATAATTCTGTCAATTCAAACATAAGAGTTCACACGGACACCATTCCAGATTATGATGGTGACGTGAATGAGTTGAATCTATTCATTGAAAGAATAGATTCTATTGTCACGCATTTTTATGATCGAGACAATCCGCAAAATTATCAAAATGTAATGATATATAGAACTATATTAAGTAAACTTAAAGGCGCGGCTAGAGAAGTAGTTAACATTAGTGGTGTTAGTACTACTAATGAAATAAAGCAGGAATTAATTGTCAATTTTGAAGTTTAAAAAACGATAAGTGAAACCCCTCAGAAATTTTATGACAAAATTCGTAAGAATCTGAATACGATGTCAAATTTCAATTTTCATTTCACAATTATCGAGAACATACGAATTTTAAAAGACAATAAAAAATGATAATATTTTAGACTTGATGCCTTATGCCATTTTGGGTTATAACCATTTAATACATTCGACTACAAGACATAGACCAATGGATGTTGTCAATGACATCTTGATCTCAAAAGTCCTTTTGACATTGATATAAATCAAGTGCTCTATGCTAATTATAAAAAAGGGCATAAGTGCATAATTTCCAAAATGTACGAAATGATATCGAATAGACTGTCAATACATAAATATTCTACAGTTGAATATCAAAATAAGAATAGACACGACCCTCTTATTTACGATAACCAAAATAAAATCGACCACAAAACTAGAGCTAGAAATAAGATTCACCCTAGGTTTAAAGAACACACTATCACAAAAAGTAACGATATCACCGTAGAAACCCCCGATCATATATACCACAAAAACGACCTAAAAAACCATAGCATTACAAATACCTAATTTCTCTATTTATCTACATTCCCAGAATTGTGATCACCGTATTGGTCAATTGGAAATTAAGATTACTAACTTAGAATCTAATCCCGGAAACCTTCCTTTTAAATTGGGAAACGCGCGAGTTCGAGAGAAGTACCATACCTTTATTCATTATTTCGATCTGATACCAATTCAGAATCAAATTGAAATGATTTGTCAACATTATAAAAGTTTACAGGATACCATAGACTTTTTAAAAATACCATTTGCTAAAGTTAGTGTTATCGGGCTAACAATAAAATTGTCTTTGTCCTACATTTTCCCATTATGTTGCCAAACACTTATACCCTTTCTCACCTTTATCCCTTAACAAATGAAAACAATACTTCCCTTTTACTCCCAAAGCCGTTTTTGGTCATACATACCTGCTAAACATTACCAATGTGAAGACATTGCATGCAAAATGGTTCAAGACACATATCTCTGTCAACATTTTAAAGTACCTGACGCAGAAGAAAAAGCACAATGCATCGCTCACCTACTCAACATGAGCTGGTTAAATTGTCCATATCGCAGGAGTTCATCGAGCGTATAACGGACAAATACTATATTGTTTTTATTCCTGTAAAAACAAAATTGCAATCAGTTTTTCGCCAAACATATATACGAGGGGCGCTCTATATATTCGCGTTATCGATATGAACGAAAATGCGAATTCAATTTAAATTGTTTTTATTTTTCAATATAATCTCCCCTAACATCAATGCATTTGTTACATCTTGAGATAAGCTTTTTTAAACCCTCAAAAAATAAATTTCCTCTTTCCCTGCAAAATACCCATTTATTGCCGACTTGAGTTCATCATCATCCGAAAATCTTTATCCACGAAGACATTTTTTTTAAATCCGGAAACAGGAAATAATCACTAGGGGCAAGGTCTGGACTATAGGGTGGGTGTTGGATTTCTTCGAAACCAAAATCTCGCGCAGCAGCCTTGGAAACTCGCGTCGTGTGAACAGGAGCGTTGTCATGAAGAAGCAATACACCCGCTGCGAGTTTACCCCGTCTTTTCTTTTTAATTTCCTCCCGAAAATTATGCAAAGTGGAAGCGTAGGATGTGGCGTTGATGGTTTCCCTTTTTTTTGTACTCAATGAGCAAGATTCGTTTGAGTCCCAAAAAACTGTGGCTATAAGCTTCCCGGCAGACGGAGTGACTTTGAACTTCTTTGGGGGTCTGTTCCTTTTTTATGCCACTGCATGGACTATTGTTTGCTTTCAGGCTCATAGTGGTGGACGCATGTTTCGTCGTTTTCGTAACAATTCGATCCATAACACCGTCCGCGTTCTCACTACACATCTCCAAAAGCTCTCTACAGCATGCGATTCTCACTTTTTTTCTGAGGCGCTGTGAGAATTCGTGGCACCCACCTTGATCCTGACCTTTGATAGGTTAAGATGGTCATGAAGAATCCTCCTTTATTCGGGCATCCTCAAGAACAAGTTTTCGACTTCTTTTATGCTTTCTCCCGTACAAGGAGTAGCCGGGGCGCCGGAGCGGGGGTCGTCTTCAATGCTCTCTCTGCCTCTCTTGAACTCACTTGACCACTTTTGCACAGTTGATAATGAAGGTGCGAAACCGTGGTAAACAGCCACCATCTCTTCATGAATAGTTTTTTGACTTTTCCTTGCTTAGTGAGAAATTTAATTACAGCGCGATGCTCAATTATCACCATCATCGTCTCAGTTGCCATTATGATTCTGTTTAACTAGAGATAAAACGCGAATTAATAATCACATTTATATGAAATTTTACATGAATGCACTAAATTAATAGTATTACTTGATAAGTCAATTTATATATACAACCACAGCTTCACCCCGATACCGAGAATATATTGAACGCCCCTCGTATGTACTTTCGTTGCACGGAACATTTATAATAGAATTGCCAATTAATTGTTCTTTCCATACTTCAAAGTACAAATTCTCGAACAACCACGACACGATAAGAGAACATCCGCTTCTACTCCCACACGTTTCAATACCATCCAAATCGAAAGACGTTCCGCAGATACTTGTTAACGATATACTGGTACCGGACGAGATTCACCATCTCTTCCGTTACCAGCAGAGAAGTAAAGAACTTGAAATCAGCGCACCATGAAAGCCCCATGCAACCAACTGGTGGATTATTTTCATCCTGCTAATAACATCAACAGCCGTCTATATTTGGACACGCAAGTGGTAAAATCCTGCAGCAACCATACCGGTACAGCCCGTACATTTCAATAGTTAAATATATAATAATTCAAGTTATTTAATTTTTAATTAATTAATAATTCAATAGTTTTTTGTAAAAAAAAAATGTTTTTGTAATTAATTAATAAATATTCTTCATTATACCTTTCAATAAATAAGTCAAATTTAACGGAAATTCATTGTTGAGATTATATTTTCAATATGCCAATAAATTCCATTCTGAGGATGGAATGGTTATGTGTGTACAGGCAAATATACGAATATTCATATATACAATATACACCCATATACTTAAAGGTAAAAGATTTCAAACAATATATACACACATGGGAGTTGACACTCGGTCAGCTCCATTTACCTGTAAAAATTATAACTGTGGGAGCAGACAGTAAGTCAGCTCCAATTATATTCTATGAAATAAGATACATTGTACTACCTGTCTTGAACGGTGGGAAAATGTATTTGACATATTTCCCAGCTGAATAATACTGGTATGCATGTTATTCTTAATTTTTCAATAAAGAGCAGGTTATATTTGAAACTTCAACTGAACGGTGTTCATTCTTCTATAATTGGCGCAGTCACAGGTGGCAGCTAAGTAATTCCATCGTGGAAGATATTTACTGCCTAAAGAATCTCGCGAAAAAAAGACATTTTAATAAAACAATAAGAAGAATAATAAATAAATCGAACAGTGAATTGTGTGATTAAGAAAATAGAACATTCCACACCTAAAACATTAACATTCTATTTAATTTCAAGTGAAATAAAGAAACGAGTGCATTGAGTTATAAAAGAAAATAACAGATAACAACGGAAATTAAAGAGAACCAGAGATGTCTTTTCTGAAGCAGTGTTTTTTCATGTAAGTACTATTTTTTATGTCCGAATCCTCTCTAAGAGAAAATCCTTCCTCCCTTCCTTTGCCGGATATCAACGATTTACTTCGCGAGATAAGTAATTTGTCGCTAAATAATAATTCTGTCAATTCAAACATAAGAGTTCACACGGACACCATTCCAGATTATGATGGTGACGTGAATGAGTTGAATCTATTCATTGAAAGAATAGATTCTATTGTCACGCATTTTTATGATCGAGACAATCCGCAAAATTATCAAAATGTAATGATATATAGAACTATATTAAGTAAACTTAAAGGCGCGGCTAGAGAAGTAGTTAACATTAGTGGTGTTAGTACTACTAATGAAATAAAGCAGGAATTAATTGTCAATTTTGAAGTTTAAAAAACGATAAGTGAAACCCCTCAGAAATTTTATGACAAAATTCGTAAGAATCTGAATACGATGTCAAATTTCAATTTTCATTTCACAATTATCGAGAACATACGAATTTTAAAAGACAATAAAAAATGATAATATTTTAGACTTGATGCCTTATGCCATTTTGGGTTATAACCATTTAATACATTCGACTACAAGACATAGACCAATGGATGTTGTCAATGACATCTTGATCTCAAAAGTCCTTTTGACATTGATATAAATCAAGTGCTCTATGCTAATTATAAAAAAGGGCATAAGTGCATAATTTCCAAAATGTACGAAATGATATCGAATAGACTGTCAATACATAAATATTCTACAGTTGAATATCAAAATAAGAATAGACACGACCCTCTTATTTACGATAACCAAAATAAAATCGACCACAAAACTAGAGCTAGAAATAAGATTCACCCTAGGTTTAAAGAACACACTATCACAAAAAGTAACGATATCACCGTAGAAACTTCCGATCATATATACCACAAAAACGACCTAAAAAGACCATAGCATTACAAATACCTAATTTCTCTATTTATCTACATTCCCAGAATTGTGATCACCGTATTGGTCAATTGGAAATTAAGATTACTAACTTAGAATCTAATCCCGGAAACCTTCCTTTTAAATTGGGAAACGCGCGAGTTCGAGAGAAGTACCATAATTTTATTCATTATTTCGATCTGATACCAATTCAGAATCAAATTGAAATGATTTGTCAACATTATAAAAGTTTACAGGATACCATAGACTTTTTAAAAATACCATTTGCTAAAGTTAGTGTTATCGGGCTAACAATAAAATTGTCTTTGTCCTACATTTTCCCATTATGTTGCCAAACACTTATACCCTTTCTCACCTTTATCCCTTAACAAATGAAAACAATACTTCCCTTTTACCCCCAAAGCCGTTTTTGGTCATACATACCTGCTAAACATTACCAATGTGAAGACATTGCATGCAAAATGGTTCAAGACACATATCTCTGTCAACATTTTAAAGTACCTGACGCAGAAGAAAAAGCACAATGCATCGCTCACCTACTCAACATGAGCTGGTTAAATTGTCCATATCGCAGGAGTTCATCGAGCGTATAACGGACAAATACTATATTGTTTTTATTCCTGTAAAAACAAAATTGCAATCAGTTTTTCGCCAAACATATATACGAGGGGCGCTCAATATATTCGCGTTATCGATATGAACGAAAATGCGAATTCAATTTAAATTGTTTTTATTTTTCAATATAATCTCCCCTAACATCAATGCATTTGTTACATCTTGAGATAAGCTTTTTTAAACCCTCAAAAAATAAATTTACTCTTTCCCTGCAAAATACCCATTTATTGCCGACTTGAGTTCTTCATCATCCGAAAATCTTTATTCACGAAGACATTTTTTTAAATCCGGAAACAGGAAATAATCACTAGGGGCAAGGTCTGGACTATAGGGTGGGTGCTGGATTTCTTCGAAACCACAATCTCGCGCAGCAGCCTTGGAAACTCGCGCCGTTTGAACAGGAGCGTTGTCATGAAGAAGCAACACACCCGCTCCGAGTTTACCCCGTCTTTTCTTTTTAATTTCCTCCCGCAAATTATGCAAAGTGGAAGCGTAGGATGTGGCGTTGATGGTTTCACCTTTTTTTTGTACTCAATGAGCAAGATTCCCTTTGAGTCCCAAAAAACTGTGGCCATAAGCTTCCCCGCAGATGGAGTGACTTTGACCTTCTTCGGGGGGTCTGTTCCTTTTTTATGCCACTGCATGGACTCTTGTTTGCTTTCAGGGTCATAGTGGTGGACCCATGTTTCGTCACCAGTGACAATTCGATCCATAACACCGTCCGCGTTCTCACTACACATCTCCAAACGCTCTCTACAGCATGCGATTTTCCGAGGCGCTGTGAGCATTCGTGGCACCCACCTTGCACTGAAAGGTAAGATGGTCATGAGGAATGGTGTGAATGGTACCAATTGAAAGCTTGGTGAACTCTGCCATCATTTTCAACTTTATTCGGGCATCCTCAAGAACAAGTTTTCGACTTCTTTGATGCTTTCTCCAGTACAAGCAGTAGCCGGGGCGCCGGAGCGGGGGTCGTCTTCAATGCTCTCTCTGCCTCTCTTGAACTAACTTGACCACTTTTGCACAGTTGATATTGAAGGTGCGGAACCCTGGTAAACAGCCACCATCTTTCATGAATAGTTTTTTGACTTTTCCTTTGCTTAGTGAGAAATTTAATCACAGCGCGATGCTCAATTATCACCATCATCGTCTCAGTTGCCATTATGATTCTGTTTAACTAGAGATAAAACGCGAATTAATAATCACATTTATATGAAATTTTACATGAATGCACTAAAATAATAGTATTATTTGATAAATAAGTCAATTTATATATACAACCACAGCTTCAACCCGATACCGAGAATATATTGAAAGCTCCTCGTACTTTCGTTGCACGTAATTTATAATATTTTTTATAATAGAATTGCCAATTAATTGTTCTTTCCATACTTCAAAGTACACATTCTCGAACAACCACGACACGATAAGAGAACATCCGCTTCTACTCCCACACGTTTCAATACCATCCAAATCGAAAGACGTTCCGCAGATACTTGTAAACGATATACCGTTGGACGAGATTCACCATCTCTTCCGGTACCAGCAGAGAAGTAAAGAGCTTGAAATCAGCGCACCATGAAAGCCCCATGCAACCTACTAGTGGGTTACTTTCATCCTGCTAATCAACAGTCGTCTATATTTGGACACGCAAGTGGCAAAATCCTGCAGCAACCATACCGGTACAGCCCGTACATTTCAATAGTTAAATATGTAATAATTCAAGTTATTTAATTTTTAATTAATTAATAATTCAATAGTTATGTGTAAAAAAAAAATGTTTTTGTAATTAATTAATAAATATTCTTCATTATACCTTTCAATAAATAAGTCAAATTTAACGGAATTCATTGTTAAGATTATATTTTCAATATGCCAATAAATTCCACTCTGAGGATGGAGGAGTTATGTGTGTACAGACAAATATACAAATATATATTTATACAATATATACCCACATGTACTTAAAGGTGAAAGATTTCAAACAATATATACACACTTGGGAGTTGACACTCGGTCAGCTCCATTTACCTGTAAAAATTATCATTGTGGGAGCAGACAGTAAGTCAGCTCCAATTATATTCTATGAAATAGGATACATTGTATTACCTATCTCGAACGGTGGGAAAATGTATTTAACCTATTTCCCACCTGAATAATACTGGTATGCGTGTTATTTTTAATTTTTCAATAAAGAGCAGTTCATATTTGAAAGTCCAAGTGAACGGTGTTCATCTTCTATAATTAGGGACATACAAGAATAGCAAGGACGTCAATAACCTTAGTGGATTATGTAGTTACAAACGTGATAAACCTGAATGCAAAGAATAAAGAAAGAGATTAAAATAAATGCAGGTAATACTCAAGAAGTAGGCGATCATGAGATAACAGTATTTAAGTACAGAAAAGAAGCATTTATACAACAACTTTCAAGAAGAAACCTAGAATACGTTTCACAATTATCGAGAACATACGAATTGTAAAAGAAACAATACAAATGATAATATTGTAGACTTGATGCCTTATGCCATTTTGGGTTATAACCATTTAATACATTTGTCTACAAGACATAGACCAATGGATGTTGTCAATGGACATCTTGATCTCAAAAGTCCTTTTGACATTGACATAAACCAAATGCTCTATGCTAATTATAAAAAAGAGCATAAGTGCATAATTTCCAAAATGTACGAAATGATATCGAATAGAGTGTCAATACATAAATATTCTACAATTGAACATCAAAATAAGAATAGACACGACCCTCTTATTTATGATAACCAAAATAAAATCGACCACAAAACTAGAGCTAGAAATAAGATTCACCGTAGGTTGAAAGAACACACTATCACAAAAAGTAACGATATCACCGTAGAAACCCCCGATCATATATACCATAAAAACAACCTAAAAATACCATAGCATTACAAATACCTAATTTCTCTATTCATCTACATTCCCAGAATTGTGATCATCATATTGGTCAATTGTTTTGCTCAGGAAATTAAGATTACTAACTTAGAATCTAATCCCGGAGTCCTTCCTTTTAAACTGGGAAACGCGCGAATTCGAGAGAAGTACCATACTCTTATTCATTATTTCGATCTGTCACCAATTCAGAATGGAATTGAAATGATTTGTCAACATTATAAAAGTTTACAGGATACCATAGACTTTTCAAAAATACCATTTGCTAGAACGATTAGCATTGTTCAGCTCATAGAATTACAAATAAAATTGTTAAATGACAAAATGAAGACCATATTCTCTCACAAGAGAACCAAGCGAGGCATTTTCAATGGACTTGGAACCATATTCAAAGGGTAACAGTTAATTTAGATGTTGAAGATGGGCCATATATGACCAAGCAATGAACACTCTTAATAGAAATCAGCAACAATAACAATCAACTATAATAAAACGATTAACTAAGTTAAACAAAACGAAAATCACATGACCGCTAAGATTCAAACAATTACGTTTTTTCGATGTCGAAATTGTTCTCGATCATATGACTAATATAATCATGCACGTCCTAGATTATCTGGAAAACGCGATTGTGTTCGCAAGACAAAGTCTATTGCACTATAGTGTTTTAGATTTTGAAGATTTACAATACATTCTAAGAGACTTTCAAGACTGATAACCAAATGTTTTTCGGAAACAATTTTTCTGCCACACATGACTATTACGAACTAATTGAAGTCGAGTGTTATCGGGCTATCAATAAAATTGTCTTTGTCCTACATTTCCCCATTATGTTTCCAAACACTTATACCCTTTATCCCTTAACAAATGAAAACAATAATTCCCTTTTACCTCCAAAGCCGTTGTTGGCCATATCTGCTAAACATTACCAATATGAAGACACTGCATGTAAAATGGTTCAAGTCACATATCTCTGTCAACATTTTAAGGTACCTGACGCAGAAGAAAATGTGCAATGCATCGCTCACCTACTCAACGTGAGCTGCTTAAATTGTCCATATCGCAGGAGTTCATCGAACGTATAACGGACAAGTACTATATTGGTTTTTTTCCTGTAAAAACAAAATTGCAATCAGTTTGTCGCCAAACATATATACTTTCGTTGCACGGAACATTTATAATAGAATTGCCAATTAATTGATCTTTCCATACTTCAAAGTACACATTCTCGAACAACCACGACACGATAAGAGAACATCCGCTTCTACTCCCACACGTTTCAATACCATCCAAATCGAAAGACGTTCCGCAGATATTTGTAAACGATATACAGTTGGACGAGATTCACTATCTCTTCCGGTACCAGCAGAGAAGTACATAAGTTATTTAATTTGTAATAAATTAATACTTCAATAGTTATATGCAAAAAAAAATTTTTTTGTAATTAATTAATAAATATTCTTCATTATACCTTTTAATAAATAAGTCAAATTTAACGGAATGCATTGTTAAGATTATATTTTCAATATGCCAATAAAGTCCATTCTGAGGATGGAGGAGTTATGTGTGTACAGACAAATATACAAATTTACAATATATACCCATATACTGAAAGGTAAAAGATTTCAAACAATATATACACACTTTGGAGTTGACACTCGGTCAGCTCCATTTACCTGTAAAAATTATCATTGTGGGAGCACAGTAAGTCAGCTCCAATTATATTCTATGAAATAAGATACATTGTATTACCTATCTTGAACGGTGGGAATATATAAATACATATTACCCACCTGAATAATACTGGTATGCATGTTATTTTTAATTTTTCAATAAAGAGCAGTTCATATTTGTAATTTCAAGTGAACGGTGTTCATCTTCTATAATTAGGGACATACAAGAATAGCAAGGACGTCAATAACCTTAGTGGATTATGTAGTTACAAACGTGATAAACCTGAATGCAATGACCAAAGAAAGAGAGAAAAATAAATGCAGGTAATACTCAAGAAGTAGGCGATCATGAGATAACAGTATTTAAGAACAGAAAAGAAGCATTTATACAACAAATTTCAAGAAGAAACTTAGAATACGACGAAAATCTGGACTTACATGAGAATGTTGGGAACCTAGACAAAGCGTTTCGGGATACTACTAGCGAATTCTGTATGGTGAAAAATCTAAAATTTAAAAATTCGACCAATTGGTTTAGCAATGAATTAATTGCTTAAAAATGAAAAAAAATTATACTGTACCAACAACCTCGAAGTAAATGGACAAATAATTGAAAAGGTGGATCAAATAAAGTGCTTAGGTATCTATATTGAAAAAGAATTTAATTTCAACAAGCATTTGGACTATATATGCAAGAAAACTGGGAGTAACTTTTAAGCTCGACGCGTTTAATGGCTAAATATAAAACAACGATTACAACTGAACTGAACATGGGTAATGCGCTGGCGTACTTAACAAGCGGGGTCACGAGGATTGGAGAAGCTCAGCCATATCATCTACGAAATGTTAATGACTTCAGACTGGAATTAACAACAACAACAAAATCTTAAAACACACTGATGATAATGGGACTAAAATTGTTCAATAAACTACCAAATGAATTGAAATTCAGTAATCTATGAATTGTATAATAATTGAATTGTATTATATTTTGTAGAACTAAATTATGAATTTAAGAAATGATTATAAAAGTGTCTAATAAAAATACAAATAAATAAAAAAAAATAAAAAAGGAAAAAAAGAAACAATTTCCACGAAAAACCTCAATATCACACCAAACACACTTCAGCTACTTTCAGTCATAGTTTCTGTTTTTCGTTATCAACCCTCTTCCCCCTGATCAACACATTCGGAGAACGAGGAACAACAATTTCTACTGAATACAAAACTTCACCAAATTATTCACTCCGTTTCACACAAAACTTATGAATGGGAAAGGGAGAGCAAAATCGGTATTTTCATCCATCACTCAATTATACTCAATAATAAAATACTTAATTTGTATTCCATTCTTAGACAGTAATAAAATTGCTTTACTTTCGCGAGAAATGAAGGTTGGCCCTCTAGGCGACGCGAGAAATAACTAAAAAAAATTCTTCTGCTGATAGTACTATATGTAGGTTTCATATACAGTGATTGTACTCATCAGTCGACAGTCATAGTGCATGGACGTACGGACCACAGATAATTAGTAAACTAGTCAAATTAATGCTAATTACCCTCTCATCGTTGGATGAAGGAAACCGACAGTGACCCAAGAAACAATATTGTGAAAAAATCCGGGAACGTCATTAGTGAAGAAAAGGGTGCTAAGAGAGTGTGGAGCGTAAGGCAGCCATGGAGCAGCCGAAAACAGCCAATGAGGCCTTCGAGGTGATCGTGGGCCTCTTAAGCCTCCCAGCGGAAACAATCAAATGGTGGAAGATGATTTATGTCCATCACCATCACCTGAACCAGGGCAAAAGAGGTGTCTTAAGAAGACATCTCCAACGCCGTCGAAGAAGACCAGGACGATCCAGCCAACCCCACCGATCCAGCCAACCCTACCGATCCAGCCAACCCCACCGACCAAACCAACTCAACCGACCCAGCCAACCCCACCGACCAAACCAACCCAACCAACAGTACAGAATCCTAACTCTGTGACAACAAAGGCGCCAGCGATGCCACCTATCACGTGTTTTTCAGCAAACGTGGCCGAAATCTCACGTTACGCCAAAAACAATAACGTCAGCATGTATTAAGAATCTGCCCAAAGGAAAAACAGTAATAAACACACAGACTCGTGAAGGGTTCGAAAAAATTAAGTTGCTCCTAAAGCAAAGAATAATCAACAACTTCACCAACACCCCGAAAACTGACAGGAAGAACATCCTTGTCGTTAAAGGCATTCATGCTTCCTACACGGAAGATGAGATCAAAGATGGACTCATCGCCAAAGAAGTCCCAGCCATCAAAGTGTCGACCTTACGATCTACCAAAACTAAGGATGCACAAACAAACTACCACGTTGTTGAAATTGAAAAATCAGCATCATTGGCAGAGGTCTCCAAGAAGACGATGATCCTCGATCAGAGCGTAAGCTGGCAACCACTGAAAACAAACGATATTGTGCAGTGCAAGAATTGCCAGAGATTCGGACATGCTGCATCCAACTGCGGGATGGAATATGTGTGTGTAAGTGTGACTCGAAACACAACCCAGGAGAGTGTGAGCGAAAGGAGACAACAGGAGCCGAGGTATTCTGTGCCAACTGCAAAAGCAAAGGGCATCCAGCTAGCTACAAAGGGTGTCCCTTGTATAAAGCGAAGATCGCAGAAAAAGCGCAAGCCATAGCAGCTAAGAAGGCGCAGCACGAGTTTGCAGCCAAATCTGCCTGTGCCCTTACCCGTCCAGCACTGAGTTTCTGGACTGTAGCGAAACTAAACACCAACACGCAGCGACCACAGCCGGCAGCAGCTACAAACCCAGCCAAACCACAGACCGCATCACCCAAAAACTCGACCAAACCGCAGCCAAACATCAAACCTGGGCAGGGAAACATCAACCTGAACAACGAGGTGCAGAGAGTGTTTGGTGCAGACCTCACCACACTCATTGGCAAGGCTCTCAGCGCTATCCCAGCGGGATACAGGAACCTCAGTGAGAACCAAAAGTCCGTGGCGCTAGCCACGTTTTTATTTGAAATATGCAACGTCTAAAATGACTGCATATTATAGCGTACAACGTGAATTCAGTGCGCAGCTTAGTAAGACGAACAGCACTCAGTCTGTTCCTGAAAACTAATAAACCCGACATCGTTTTGCTTAGCGAAACATGTCTTACTAAGAGAGATAAGGTACAGTACAAAGATTTTTATATTTTCAGATCTGACATCACCGAAGGGAAACGGGGTACAGTCGTCCTCATCAAGAAGACCATCAAATCAACTAATGTCACAATGCCGGAGCTCAGATCATTTGAAGCGACAGGAGTCGAGATCCAGGTGACCCCCACGGAAACATTGCTGGTCTTGAGCATATACGGCCAAAACGGCAGCGATACGAACATGCAACATGACCTAGAAGCAGTAAATGCACTTCTTTCAAGGCATACCTATGGACTTATAGGTGGAGACTTCAACGCAAGACATCCAATGTGGGAGGACACGGAGGTTGACGCGCAGGGTAGAACTATCGCCAAATGGCTGGATGATAATGCCGACAGGCATTCATTGGTTGCGATCTCACAACCAAAGCCAACATTCCCGCGAACACCATCAACAATCGATTTTTTCATAGCAACCTCCAACCTGGTGAATATCCTCCCAGAAATAAGGAACTACTCCTGCAAAACATTAGGCAGCGATTCTGACCATGAGGCTGTCCAGCTAATAATCAATCTTCAACAGCCAATTTTCACCAACAGCCGACCAGAAGGAGACTTCATCAATTTTCATCAGCTGGACATAGGCAAACTGCACGAAGACGTACTGGGGAACATCCAAATACCATCAACAACAAGGAACCTCACCAACACAGAGATTGATGATGCAATTGGAGGACTGGAGCAGTCAATCAACGGTGCCTTGGACCAACAAAAAAGGCCAAGAACGAGCAAAGACAGGTATAGTCACTTACCAGTTCATATCCAAAACCTTTATCTCCACAGGCAAAGGTTAAGGAAGAGACTACAGCGGATATACCGCAGGGACTGGAACACACAAAGCAGAGACTACCAAACTGTTCTGAGTGAATTGAACTGCACTAAAATAATGTTTCAGAATGAAGTACGCCACCACAACAACACCCAGTTGGAAAACAAGCTTCGCCAAATAAGGCCAGGACCTGACACGTTCCGACAAATACACCAGATCATCAGTAATAAAAAGGGTTTACCAGAAACTCTAACCACAAGTGAAGGAGACGCAAGCACTCCAGCCCAGAAAGCTGAAGCGCTCGCAAGATCCTTCGAAGGCAACTTCCAACCATCGCCACCCGATGATCCAGTATTTGTCACAGAAGTCAATAGCTACGTCTGCACCGTTGGAAATCCATCCCCACCAATCGTTATCTTCAACGAGGAAAATCCAGCCGATGAACCAGCAGAAAATGAAGAGCTGACAACAACAGAGGAAATCACTGGAATCATTCAACGCAGCATAACAAGGAAAGCGGCCGGAGCCGACAAAATATCGAACTTTGTCCTGAAACGAATGCCACAAGCGGTGATGATACTTCTCACCATAGTCATGAACAATTGCATCAACAATTGCTACTTTCCCAGTAAGTGGAAAGTTGCAAAAATTGTTGCAATACCCAAAAAGGGAAACGCTTCTAGTGTTTCGGGATACAGGCCTATATCGCTCTTGAGCAATATAAGCAAGATCCTGGAGTACCTGATAGCGATAAAGCTAAAGCGATGGTCCACCGACCTTAACATCATCCCGGATATACAGTACGGATTCCGGGAAAAACATTCGACGCTGCATCCCTTAATGAAGTTACAACATGACGTCTTAGCTGGCCTGAACAACCACCAAGTCACAGTGGCCTGCTTTCTGGACGTGGAAAAAGCATTTGACACGGTCTGGATAGAGGGACTTGTCTACAAGATGAATCTGATGGGATTCCCCTCGAACCTAATCAAAATGATCTACAGCTTTCTTCACTCTAGAAAGTTTTACGTCCAGGTAGAGGGCAGCCAGTCAACGGAACGGAACATCAAAGCAGGAGTTGCCCAAGGATCAAAGCTGGGACCAAAGCTGTACAACATCTACACGGCAGACCAACCACCTCTAGCCGACACAATTAGATGTTGTCTATTCGCAGATGACTCACTGACATACGCCACTTCAATGTGACCGCAAATCGCAGCGCGGAGGGTCGAAAACCAAGAAAGAGAGAAGCACAACTACTACACCAAATGGGGTATCCGTATAAATGCGGAGAAATCGATACTCATGTGCTTCAGAAGACCATCCGGAGGTAGATGCAGATCAGTAACGGCATGCCGGAGCATTAAAATCGTGCTTCCGAATGGCGCGACAATAACGCCAGTAGACAAGGTGAAGTATCTCGGCGTCAATTTCACCGAGAAACTGAAATTCAACAACCACTCGAAGCTGACCCTTAAAAAGGCCAGTTTTGGATTCCATCGCATCTACCTGCTTATGCAAAAACAAAACGGACTAAGCCAGAAGACGAAGTTGCTACTCTACAAGCAACTCATTCGGCCGATCATAGCGTATGGGTTTCCTATATGGCATACCATCTCCAAGACCAGCATGGAAAAGCTTTCGATCTTCGAGAGGAAGATACTCCGAATATGCACCGGTCTCTCCAATGACAGAGACCGCCAGCAGTACATCAACAACAGGAGACTTTACGAAGAAGCTCGCATCATCCCCTTGCAACAATACTTGGTGAGACAACTACACGACATCGGAAATCACCCAAACATGGCTATCAGGGACCTGAGAAGTTCGACTCCCGGACAACAATTCCTCAACGCATTGAATCTGCTAAATGAGCAGACATTCCCAAGGACATCAAGTAACGGACCGTATGACTTCTACCAAAGTAGTGATAGCAGTCAACATCGCGGCTAGATAGGCCGCCACACCATCACCCCGAGACGACCAACAAGGGCACACGGAATTGAACACCCCGATGTAAAAGATCTCCATTATGTAAAATTATCAAACCATTAACTTAAATAACATTGTAAATCTTGTAAACACTGTACATCCGTTGGGCCCCTATTGTTGAGCCAACACCTTTTCCGCTAGCTTAAGCTTTTAGCATGTAAGACCAATTGTATAGTTTTTGTTCAAATAAAATTGAATTGAATTGAAAAAAAAAACAGTGATTGTACTCTATAACTGAACTATCAAAGAGGAAGCAACAATTTATCTCCGGATCAAAAAACTGAAAAGATAAGTGTTTTAAGTGAAAGAAACCTTATAAATTAAGAGACGGTCTACCTCAGGCAATTGAAATTCGAGTAAGTCCTAACATCTAAGCTATTTTATAGCCAAGTAAACAAATTTCATCAACAAACTAACCTTTGAGTTCTGTGCCATCCTTCGACGCGTGCACTTGTCGCCGTCCGTGCATCACGCGTGTGCCTAAAAAAAAAAAAAAAAGAGACCCCGCGGTCCCTCCACCCACCACGGCCCCGCGAGTGCCGACCAAAACAAAAAAAACAAGTGTTTGTGTGAAGTGTTTCGGTGTCGAGTGCGTTCGGTCCGCTCCCTCTCGCCCCCTTCCTTCACAAGCCACTGCTGCGCATTCTCGGTCGCAACTCCCGTTTCATTTCATCAAGCGGGTTGATGCTATGACTGAGAGTGCGTAGCATCTGACGTAGCGGATTTTAGAAGTGTGAATTCGTTGGTGGACCAACTCCAATCGATGTATGGGCATAACACCTACATCGTTTGTTGTTGGGAAGCTATTACGGAATTTGCACTTCTCAACTCTGCCTTACCACACGCAGTCGGAGTTTGGTACTTTTATATCTCCGTCTTGTTTTCTATGGAAAACTTTAGGGTTGATGTGTGCAATGTTCGTGGGTTAAGAGTGAATCTCTTCGCTGTGTATGTCCACTTGTTTTTATATAAACCAGCTGTCTTGGCACTAAGCGAAACACAGGTAGGTGAGAATACCGAATTATCGGATTTGACCCTGCCCGGATATAGCTTGGTGCCTCTTTTCTTTTTTCACCGCGGTCTCGCCATCTACGTGCGTAGTGATGTAGCTTACCACATTCAACCACAATATGGCCACTGCTCCAATCCGGAATTTAATTTTCTGTGGTTAAAAATCCATGTCCGTAAGCATTTAATCCACTACTGTTTTATTTACAGAAGTCCAAACTTGGATAGCAATTCAACTTTTAACGAATTTGATGCGCTATCCGATTCCATCTCAAGAATTGTATCCCTGTATCCTCGCACTGAAATTGCCATTGCGGGCGATTTCAATGTACACAATTCTAATTGGCTTCGACATTCAGGCCAGACAACACCCGAAGGAAGGTATGTCGAAATCTTTGCTGAGCTAAACAATCTGACTCAGCTAGTAAATGAGCCCACACGAATACCTGACATCGCAGATCATTCCGCCAACACCCTGGACCTGTTTCTCACCTCTCACCCTGATAAATATTCTGTTGACATACTGTCGCCTCTAGGCTCGTCTGACCATTGTGTCATATCAGCTAATTTCTCGTTATCACCACACACAGTTAGAGAACAAATTCCTAAAAGAACAGTATGGCTGTACGAGAAAGCCGATTGGAGCGGACTCAACAATTTCTTTCGGAATTTTAACTGGTCATTATGCTTCCTCGATAGTGACGTGGATGCCGCTGCTGATATGATCACAAACATTCTTCTGCTGGGCATGAGATCCTTCATTCCGCATAGAGTGAAAAGTATCAAGCCCAAAGAAAATGCATGGTATGACTCGAGCTGTAAAGAGGCTATCAGGTTGAGAGAGCTGAATTTCCGGGCATACAAAGCCAACCCTACTGAGGAAAACCGGAATAAGTTTAAACGGACCAGAAATGACTGCAATGCAACTATCAGACGTGTGAAATTCTCCTATGATCAAAAGTTGAGGCAAAAAGTGCTTCAATGTCCCAAAGGTAGCAAAAACTTTTGGTCATTTGTAAAAAACATAAAGAATTCCACCGTCTTCAATTCCCACGCTCATTTACAATGACATTCCAGCTGTCAGCTCTTTAGACAAAGCCAATCTGCTTGCGGCGCATTTTGCAGCCAGCTCAACACTGCCAGATTCCAATATGTCTCCACCTGTACTTGAGAGCGTTGATTTCACCATGGGAAAAATCCATTTCCGCACTCGTACAGTTGCAAGAGTACTTAAAGATCTCGACGTGCACAAATCCGCTAGCCCTGATGGTATTTCCCCTATACTTCTGAAGAGGTGTTCTTCTGCGCTGGCAAAACCATTGCGTAAGCTTTTTCATCTATCCTACTCTTTAGGTCTCTTTCCGAGCAGATGGAAAACAGCATTTGTCCAGCCCGTCCCTAAAAAGGGCGAATCTTCGTCACCCACCTCGTACCGACCTATAGCACTTACGTCCCTTCTTTCTAAGGTCATGGAAACGCTGATAAATCGTCAGCTTATGAAATATCTTGAATCGCGGAAGCTTCTTAATGACCGGCAGTACGGTTTCCGTAGTAACAGGTCCACTGGTGATTTGATAGCTTATCTCACCGAAAAGTGGAACACATCTTTGCATAATGCAGGTGAAAACAAGATCGTTGCACTTGATATTTCTAAGGCATTTGACAGAGTTTGGCATCAAGCTCTTTTGTCGAAAATGCGTGCATATGGTATCGATGAATCTCTTCTTCTATGGATTAGAAATTACCTTTCGAACCGTTCAATTCAAGTTGTTTTGGATGGGTTCAAGTCTGATATCCTCCAAATAAATGCTGGTGTACCCCAAGGCTCTGTTCTGTCTCCGACAATCTTTCTCATTTTTATTAATGATCTCTTGTCTGCTACTTCTAATCCAATCCATTCCTTCGCTGATGACAGCACTCTCAGCTTTTCATATTCGTTCCGAGACTCACGATCCTGCCCTTCGGCCGTCGAATTGGAACGGCAGCGTATGTTAAGCTCCTTGAATTCCGATCTTGACAGCATAATTAACTGGGGAAACAACAACAGAGTGGAATTCAATGCTTCTAAAACTCAATGCTGTCTGCTGTCACTCAAGCGAACCCTTGATAATCAGCCATTATCCATGAATGGTGCTTGTGTCGATGAAACCGGAAAGCTTTCCATCCTTGGTATGTGTATCAACAGAACACTTAGTTGGAACGATCACATATTTGAGGTCGCCAAAAATGCTGCGAAATGTTTAGGTTTCCTAAATCGATGCAAGAAATATTTCACCCCCTCTGATTTGGCTTTCATTTATAAGGCGTATATCCGCCCCAAGCTTGAGTACAACGCTCATATCTGGTCTGGTGCCCCAAAGACCACCCTGCACCTACTAGATAGAATCCAAAAGCGAGCGATAAAACTTATAGGAGACAACAATGTCGCAAAGTCATTAGACTCGCTCGAACATCGACGTACCGTTTCTTCTTTGTCTGTATTTTATCGCTATTTCAACAAACGATGCTCAAGTGAGCTAGCCAACTGCATTCCTCCTCTCCATGAATTCACCCGCAATACTCGTCTCGCCAGGAATGCTCATCAGTTTACCCTTAAGCCTACTTTCGGACGCACAGTTAAATTTAGAGACTCGTTCTTCAGCCGTACTACGCGAATTTGGAATGCTCTTCCCAGCCCTATATTTCCCACAGACTACAACCCGCAGATATTTAAGACCAATGTGCACAGGTACCTCCTCTCCCTTTCTCCCTCTATACCTTCGGCCCGTGCTGTGTCTTGACCCCGGACACTTAAGGGTGTTAGCAATCCCTTGAGCGCGCGCAAATTATAAAAAAAAAAAAAAACCTAAAAATGGTAAAAAGAGGAATATCCCACACTTCTCCGGATCACGCAGGAGACAAAAAACGACACCAAAGCTTGAGTGTCATCGAACCAAAACTCGCAATGGGATCTACTTCTATTCTGAGTGTTGAGAGAATGCAAGAAATTTTAGTCGAAAACAACAAAAAACTTGTGGAACAATTAGCCTCAAAGGCAGGTCTGCAAGATTTCTTCACACAAATTTCAGCATTGAGTGCGAGACAAGAAGAACTTGAGCAAAAAATTGTGTATCTGGAAGAACAAAGCAAACGTCTTGAGAACCAGCTTGACCGACTCGTACAGATGAGTACTGAAGCGAATCTTGTTGTTCACCTGCCTGTTGAAGATCAAGTAGACATGAGCGAAAAGACTATATCCATTTGTGCCGGGTTAGTTGACTCATCGCCGAATCAAATCGTCGAGTCTGCGTATAAGATACACAGCCATAATACGAACAAATCTACGATAGTTCTAAAGATGAGATCGAAGGAGTCTACCTGGAGTGTGATGAAGAATACTTTCAAATTGAAGGGTACTAGAATAAGCATCCAAAAGGACATATAAGAATAAGAAAAAAAAAGATTCTAAAAGAATTTCGATTATCAATTTTCGGAAAACATGGTTTAGACGAAGATGAAGTAATGAGCATTTTAAATGGAGAAAAAGGATGGAAGGCTTTATATGATTACTCAGTAGCAGCACTTTGTTACAGAAAGCGTATCATAGATGGAGATTTTTAATGTAAAACTTAAGTATATATTTTGTCAACCTGGTAGACGGCCATAGGCCAAACCATAAATGACTTAGGTTAATCTTTACATTGTAAAACATTTATTGAAATTAAAAGTCAAACTAAACTAAACTAACTAACTATACAGTGATTGAACTGAAGTTCAGGTTTCACTGTGAAACCGGACGAGTTAAACGAAAAACTTGAACTCGGTTTGAGGTTCAACTGAACTTAAGTTAAACCTCCACTGTGAAACTGGACATTCGTCATATTATTCCTTATTGTCATATCTCACATAATGGAGGTTTGAGATGTTTGGATCTGATCCAATTTAATTCAGTCCCTGTGCGTCTGGACAACGGTGACGGTTTAAGTACACCCTTTATAAGATATTGATAATTACTTCTAATACCTCTGCATTGCGATTGAAATCAAATGCTGCGTATATGACCTAAGGTCCTAACCTATCCGACAAAAAGCAAACCATCTAGTAACTTTTATTCCGTTAGGAGATTGAGCACGTCCAAAGCTGAAAATATTATAAATTGTAATACTAATTAAATAATTGAAATGTAGTCATGTCATAGGAAAAAGTACGAATGTATACTTATTTATTTATTATTGTTATCAATTTAGTTTGAGTTGATTATACCCATAATTTGTTACTGTTGATTACAAGAGACGTTCCAATGACAATGTTTTTGTGTGACTATTATTTGATAAAAATAAAAATCTGCATACATAATAGACAGTAACCCAGCTTCAAATGAAAGTAAGCAATTTAATTACTGAGATAAATAAGTTGATGGCGCCGTCATTTTTCAGAATTTCAAATCAGGTTTGTACTTAAGCATATATCTGAAATAATAAGTCATATTCAGTTTTCGTAAGTTGTCGTAAACAATTATCCTAACTTACTTATCCAACTTTTCCCAAAATGACATTAAAACTGCACGGTCCAAATGTCTTTTAGTTTGAGACAAATTCAAAAGATTTACGGCCCATTTTCCCACATTACTATCCAACTTCATTTCATTGAATCTTAGGTGGAATGCACAAACTAAAATTAAATAATTATATGTATTATATATATGCAACTGAAATAGTTGTAGTTGCAAACTTTTATATAGTTCAGCCAAACAATTTGAGCTTACTTTAACCCATGCATACAACTGCTCTTGATACTTACTTTTGGAAAAAATTTCAACTGGATTACTATCCCAAGGCCATCCCTTGAATTGCCAGGCTGGACCCATTACAAAAACTGCAACAACTCTATTCCAATCATGAGGAGAGAGTTTTTGATGATTATCAATGACACGAAAGGATACAGTGGCGTTATTTTTACGTCGCTTAGGAGGAAAAATAATCAAGCTTCATTAAATGTTGATAACTTAAAAACTAAAATTTCAAAAATTACTTGAAGAAGAACTTCGTTATCCCTAGTACACCCACTGCGCTTCTTTTCCTCTGTTGAAATAAACTTCAAGTCCTGCAATATATCTTTTACGTTGTACATTGTTATTAAACTCGTATTTGTCGACGGTATGATTATGATAGGTGTTCTTGAAACTCTCTTAGAAGCATTTATAAGGCCAACTCTCGGCTTCGATGTTATTATATTATCTATACCAGCAGACATTTAACATTAGTTGTGTTTCATTAGGGAATTATTTTGACAAACCTTGTGGGAAACCAGCAGCTTGTACTTTTCTTTGATGAATTGAACCTTCTGTAACAGACTTCAGAGACATCCCATGATACGTTCCCATTGTATCGATTTTAAAACCCTCAGTTTCTAGAAATTATAATTTATATAAAAAAATCGTTTATATATTTAAGTTTAAATTACATAATGAAGTTGATCTAAAATCTGCAAAATGCCTTAGATTTACTTACTAGAAATATAATATTATTTTAATCGTATCTAACATATTGGTTTTAACCCTTGTGTCACCACCAGAAAAATTATACGAAACATACACCCAACACGCCCGGGTGTGTCATACGTTTTTGTATGTCCACGGGCGTCGGAAGGAGTTGGAAAGAGCCGGTTGCAGTTAGACACTTTTATTTTTTATACAACGCGTTTGAAAAAAAAATACTTCAAGTTTTTTTTAGTTATAAATATATGCTTCAATGGGTCTCAGACGTTTTTGGGCTATCAATCGTTTTATCAGATTTGATAATAGAAATACGCGCCAGCAACGTAAACAAACTGACAAACTGAAGCAGCAGCCATATTTTCCTTATGTTGAACAGCAACCTCCAAGATAACTATAAAGCAGGAGACAAGAGGGCATGGGCCTGTGCATGCAGGGCAAAGTTGTTGACTGCTTTCAACTTGGCGAGGTGCCAGCAACGATCCCTGAAATTGCACAGGTCAAGTAAGCTCACAGCCTCCTCGTGGCGCCCTCTGGATAGCCTTTACAGCAACCGCTTAGAGGTGAACCAATGTGTGCAGCGGCCCCTTGTCTAGGGGTTTAAACTAGGACCCGGTCCTCCATGTTCGGGGGTTTCGCGTGGGGGTAACTTCCCTACCGTGTTAAAAAAAATTAAGAGTTCAGAAACGGCAACAAGCCTCGGATACGGATGACCCTACTGCTGACGACCATGGAAAACGAAATAAGGACAACGATTTTCGGTTTTGCACGCGGAATGTGAGGTCCCTTAACAGACCACGTGCAGCCGATGAACTTGTGGAGGCCCTAGAATCCTATAAGGCAGACATCACTGCCATTCAGGAAGCGCGATGGGATGGGCCGGGCAAAAAGAGGATGAAAAACTGCGACATTTATTACGGTGATTGCTACAAAGAGAGAAGGCAGCGCTTGTTTGGGTGCGGGCTTGTTGTCTTAAGCTTTAAATACATAAGCGAGCGCCTCATAACAATCCGCATCAAGGCTACATTCGGCAACATCAGCCTAATCTGCGCCCACGCCCCAACGGATGACAAGGATGGCAAGGATGACTTTTACGATCTCCTAGAAAGGACCTACGATCAATGCCCCAGCTACGACACCAAGATCGTTCTAGGAGACTTTAACGCAAAGCTGGGTAAGGAAGACGTCTTTGCTAGAGTCATCGGGAAGCACAGCCTACATGACAACACGTCCGAGAACGGACTCAGGCTGTTGGACTTCGTGACGGGGAGAAACCTCTCTGTAGCCACCACACATTTCCCTCACCTCAATATTCACAAAGGGACCTGGCGGTCCCCTGATCAATCAACCGTCCACCAGATTGATCATATTGCGATCGACGTCAGACACTCCTCCAGTATTCTCGATGTCCGAACATTCCGAGGAGCCAACATCGACTCGGATCATTTCCTTGTTGTAGCCAAGGTAAGACCACGGATATCGAAAGGACAACGGAGTAGAACAAAACCAAAACAGTTTGACGTCGTAAAGCTACAATCGCAATCGACCGCCATGGACTTTGCCGATCGAGTCTCCCTGAAGCTCTCAGAGGTCCAACCCTGCCAGGCGAAACAATCGACGAACAATGGAACCGTTGTCAAAACGCCATCAGAGAAGCTGCCTCTGATGTGTTAGGTTTTAAAAAGCCGCCCAGAAAAAACCCCTGGTTTGACAACGAGTGCATGCAGGCGCATCCAGAGAAGCAAGCGGCATATAAGGCGACGCTGGACAGAAGGACGAGAGCGGTTCGTGAGCTCTACGAACTTAAAAGAAGGGAAGAGCACCGGCTTCTCAAAAAGAAGACGAAAGGGCATGAGGCAAGGGCATGCTCGCGATCGAAGAGATGGAGAGGTGTTATGGCGGAAATGATATCCGAAAGTTCTACCAACGGGTGAAACAATTATCCCATGGGTATAAACTTCGGACAGAAGCCTGTCGGGACGAAGATGGGCAACTAGTAATAGTGTCGCAGTCGATACTGAGAATCTGGAAAGATCACTTCTGTAGAATGTTAAACGGCGAGGAAGACACCAATACCGCTGTCAGGCAGAATGTTACACTCCACACAATGGACGAAGATGGGCAACTAGTAATAGAGTCGCAGTCTATACTGAGAATCTGGAAAGATCACTTCTGTAGACTGTTAAACGGCGAGGAAGACACCAATACCGCTGTCAGGCAGAATGTTCCACTCCACACAATGGACGATGATGGAAGAGAATTCCGTCCCCCCGACCTAGACGAAGTCAAGATAGCTATATCGAGACTAAAGTCGAACAAAGCTGCTGGTGCAGACGGACTGCCTGCTGAACTCTTTAAAGCAGCTGGAGATGAGATGGTAGGGTACATGCACCAACTCATCTGTAAGATATGGTCGGAGGAAAGCATGCCCGGTAAGTGGAACCTCAGTATCGTTTGCCCGATCCACAAAAAAGGAGAGCCCTTCAACTGCGCCAACTACCGAGGGATAAGTCTCCTAAACATCGCCTACAAGATCTTCTCTGTCGTTTTGTGCGAGCGCCTGAAACCATTCGTGAATAACCTGATAGGTCCTTACCAGTGCGGTTTCAGGCCGGGAAAGTCCACCATCGACTAAATTTTCACACTACGGCAGATCCTGGAAAAAACCCAAGAGATGCAAATCCACACCCACCACCTATTCGTCGATTTCAAGGCCGCATATGACAGCGTGCATAGAGACGAGCTGTACAACGCCATGTATAATTTTGACATTCCTGCCAAACTCGTCAGATTGTGCAGGATGACGATGGAGAACTCTCGCTGCTCCATCAAGGTCGGTAACGAACTCACCGAGACCTTCAGTGTCAAAAAAGGTTTTAGACAAGGCGATGCGCTGTCATGTGACTTCTTTAACATCATCCTGGAGAAAATCGTGCGAAACTCAAACGCCAACACTAGAGGCACGATCTTCCAGAAGTCCGTACAATTGCTAGCATACGCGGACGACATTGACGTGATTGGTCGAACACAGCGAGCCGTCAATGAAGCGTTTGCTGGTATTGAAGCGGAGGCCGCAAAAATGGGTTTAACAGTGAATGAGGTCAAAACGAAGTACATGCTGTCACCTAGAAAGGACGCACAACACCGACGTCTCGGCCAGAACGTCACCGTAGGCAGCTTTAACTTTGAGGTAGTTAAGGACTTCGCCTACCTCGGCTCCCAGGTAAACAGTACAAACAACATCAGTACCGAGATTAGACGCAGAATTACTCTTGCCAACCGCTGTTTCTTTGGGATCAAGAGGCAATTGAGTTGTAGAGCTCTCTCTCGAAGGACCAAGCTAACAGTATATAAGACCCTCATCATCCCTGTCCTGCTCTATGGCGCAAAAGCGTGGACAGTCTCAAGACCAGATGAAGCAGTCCTTGGTCGTTTCGAGAGAAAAGTTCTGCGTTCCATCTTTGGTCCTGTTTGCGTTGATGGTTTCTGGAGACAGCGATATGAGACTAGTAAGGAGTCTACGGATTCAGCGCCTAAGATGGCTGGGCCATGTAGAGCGCATGGACAAAACTGCTCCACCCCGAAGAGTCTTCGACTCCGAACCAGTGGGACAATGCAATAGAGGACGCCCACGAAATCGATGGCGCCAACAAGTGGAGAAGGACCTCAACCAAATTGGTGAGCGTAATTGGAGACAGCTGGCTAAAGATCGTGCCAGCTGGAGAAGCTTGTTGACTGAGGCCCAGGTCCACCCCGGACTGTAGTGCCACTAGAATAAAGAGGAGGAGCCAACGTCACTGTTGATGAACAACAAGAGAAAAAAATCAAGGTGAACGTGTGGTCAAAGATTTGTGTTGCAATCTGTTCCGTGAAAGTGCTCGAAACATCGTATGTGACAACTTTTTTACCAGCTATAATTTGGCTTCTACTTTGATGGTAGACTACAATTTGATGGTAGACTACAATTGATATTGGGAACTGGAAACCAAAGGCTTAAATTTGTACCACCCGAATTTTCCAATTCAAAAGGAGAGCAGTAGAATCATCAATCTTTGGATTCAACAACAACATAAGTATGTGTTCATATATACCAAAAAAGAACAAATCGGTAGTGGTTCTTTCCACTTCCCACTATAGCATCGAAATTGAAGGCGCTAAAAGAAAGCCAAAAATGATACTCAATTACAACAGTGGCAAAGGCGGTGTTAACAATATGGATAAGTGGCTTGGTGAATACACTAAAAAGAGAAGACATTGTTGATGTAGCTGCATTTGCAGCATTCGTGATATATATGGAAAATAATCCACACTTGAAGACATCAACAAACCGTAGAAGGTTGTTCCTACAACAGTTGAGTGAACAATTAGCTGTCAGGAATTCAGTATCGTTCGCAAAATGCCCAAATCATGCGAAATTTTCCATCACGCAATGGAATTGAAAGTATGTTGGGCCAGCTCGTAACACCGACTGTTGAAAATCTTCCAGTAAGGGCTCAAGAAGAACATGCCAATTCTGGCAGAATAAAACAGAAAGGAAATTATTACCTATGTCTCAGAAGAAGACCAACACGAAAAGTCTGCAATGAATGCAAGAAGCCAGTTTGTGCTGAACATTCAGTGGATATAACCCAGTGTGATAGATGTCCATCCTAAAATAACAACTTTTTTTATAAAATTTAATATTTTCCTTTTTTCCAAAAAAAAAATAAAAATAATTTCCAATGAATAAAAAATATGAATTTATAATTAACAAGTGCTTTTCTGCATTTCCAGCTAACAATTTACATACATTTTTCGATGCACACCCGGGTGTGTTTGGTGTTGATGCAAGGGGTAAATTCCAAAAAGTGCTTGTAGATCTTGACCCAAAGATACAACACCTAGAAAAACACACCCGGGTGTGTGGGTGTTGACATAAGGGTTAAGGAACTGATTTCTTTTGAAAATACATATACCTGCATTAACTATCAAAGAGTGTTTGTTATTATTTTCTTGGCTAAACAAAAAACAAAAACAGACTGTTCATAACTGAAAAAAAAAACATAGACTAAGCCGAAAGGCATACTTAAACTAAGATCAGAATAGCTTAGAGTACCCGTATAGAATCATTAGGTTAGACGTAAGAACAATTGTTAAGATAGTTTAGCTAGTTTTAAGAATTTTTGTCTGCCACGTGAATAAATGAATTAAAAATAAAACAAAAAATGTATTTGTTAAAAATGTGTATTCTTGAATGCAAGTAAGGTGACAAAAATCGTACTATTGTATCCATTCGGTTTGTGTATTTGATAAACATTAGGTTTTTCGGTGGCTTCGCTAATAGTTGTTGTTTTAGAATGCTTTGTTGTTTGGACATTGGAGCGCGTCTTTGGTATAATTTTTTATTTTTAGTTTTTTATTGCTTCATATTCGATAAAAAATGTGTATAGATTGACAATAGCACTACAAAAACGAAAGAAGATTCGCGAAGATTTTAATAGCCCACGAACACAAATCCCTTCAGAGAATTCCAACCGAGGTTTAAAACTACATATGTATGTACATCATACATACATATTTCAGGTTATCGAAGGAGTCATTCAGGGAACAAGCAACTGCGAAAGATTTTAATGCCAAAATTTTTCAAAAAGTGTTACAAATTCTGGAAATAGAAAATTGTCATTTCAAATGAGCGCATAAAAAGGCAATTGAAATTCCATTATTATTATTATTATTATTTACATTTAATTGAAAATTAAAATGCAAATATACAGATAAAAGATACTCTAGATTCGAGTAGTGACATGTACAAGTGGTAGACGTTTCTTTTCCTTTGTCCGATTCGAATCGCGAGTCTCTTATTATACACAAGTTTCTAACGCTCAAGAATATAACTTCCGCTTAGAAGACACAAAACCTTAATTGTTTATTTCATAAAGTGATTCTCCTCGATAAGCTTAGTTCAGTATTTTGCATTTTGGTTTTTGCTCCGATTCGGTTAACTCTCCCCATACTGAAACAATGCGTCTGGGAACAAGCCGTGGTCGGTCACAACAACAACCAAAACAATGCTCACCCAAAGGGAGCGACTCCTCTCTCATCGAGCTGAGTGAGCAAAACAGTGCGAACATCGCTGACAAACTGTGGGTTCGTATTGAGAGCAAACTAGAGAAATGGGCGGAGAACTTTACCATACAACTGGATACAAAGCTTGCGGCTCTCGTAGATCGGGTAAATTTGCGGATCGCCGAAACAAAAGAGATGCTTAAACAACATACTAAGCAAAGCACCGAATGTGTTGTCCGGCTTGAGCATCGCGTAGATGCCATGGTCAGAGCAAATATGCTCTGATGCTGTTATTAATGGAGTGCCTGAGACTCCGAACGAGAGCCTGAAGACTCTCTTCAGCACCATTTGCTCAACATTAATATCCCGCCTCAAAGCTGAATTGGATTTTTCGAGCCAAGACACGCCCCTCCAACACCACACAGCCGATTGACTCTAGCATTATAGTGAAGCTATCGGACAAGCGAGAGAGGCAACATCAGACGAGAGCGGCAGCCTTTTACCGCAAAAACAAAAAGATCCCGCTGAAACTCTCCGATATAGGTTTCAGCTCGTCGAAAAGCTTCTATATTAACGAAAGCTTAACTAAAAATAATTACCAGCTGCAGAGAGAAGCATTAAAGTTGAAACGCAATCATCTCTTAACAACCGTCTTCACCAACAATGGACAAATTCACGTACGGAAATCACCTGAGCAACCGCCTATTTTGATTCGAAACATGGAGGACCTCAAAAACGTACGAGGGGCGTTCAATATATTCTCGGTATCCGAGTGAAGCTGTGGTTGTATATATAAATTGACTTATTTATCAAGGAATACTATTATTTTAGTGCATTTAATATTTAGTTATATATTTAGTTGCATTCGCGTTTTATCTCTAGTTAAACAGAATCATAAGGCAACTGTGACGATGATGGTGAAAATTGAGCATCGCGCTGTAATTAAATTTCTCACTAAGCAAGGAAAAAGTCAAAAAACTATTAATGAAGAGATGGTGGCTGTTTACCAGGGTTCCGCGCACCTTCATTATCAACTGTGCAAAAGTGGTGAAGTGAGTTCAAGAGAGGCAGAGATCGCATTGAAGACGACACCCGCTCCGGCGCTCCGGCTACTCCTTGTACGGGAGAAAGCATCAAAGAAGTCGAAAACTTGTTCTTGAGGATGCCCGAATAAAGTTGAAAATGATGGCAGAGATCACCAAGCTTTCAATTGGTACCATTCACACCATTCTTCATGACCATCTTAACCTTTCAAAGGTCAGGATCAAGGAGGGTGCCACGAATGCTCACAGCGCCTCAGAAAAAAGTGAGAATCGCATGCTGTAGAGAGCTTTTGGAGATGTGTAGTGAGAACGCGGACGGTGTTATGGATCGAATTGTTTCTGGTGCCGAAACATGGGTCCACCACTATGAAAGCAAACAAGAGTCCATGCGGTGGCATATAAAAGGAACGGACCCCGAAGAAGTTCAAAGTCACTCCGTCTGCGGGGAAGCTTATGGCCACAGTTTTTTGGGACTCAAAGGGAATCTTGCTCATTGAGTACAAAAAAAAGGTGAAACCATCAACGCCACATCCTACGCTTCCACTTTGCATAATTTGCGGGAGGAAATTAAAAAGAAAAGACGGGGTAAACTCGGAGCGGGTGTGTTGCTTCTTCATGACAACGCTCCTGTTCAAACGGCGAGAGTTTCCAAGGCTGCTGCGCGAGATTGTGGTTTCGAAGAAATCCAGCACCCACCCTATAGTCCAGACCTTGCCCCTAGTGATTATTTCCTGTTTCCGGATTTGAAAAAATGTCTTCGTGGAAAAAGATTTTCGGATGATGAAGAACTCAAGTCGGCAATAAATGGGTATTCTGTTTAACTAGAGATAAAACGCGAATTAATAATCACATTTATATGAAATTTTACATGAATGCACTAAAATAATAGTATTACTTGATAAATATGTCAATTTATATATACAACCACAGCTTCATCCCGATACCGAGAATATATTGAACGCCCCTCGTATGCGACCTGACGTTGCGCACCCCAATCAGATCTGTGATATTATTGAAGAGGTTTCTTCGATATCACCTAATATAATTATTTGTGGAGACTTTAATTTAAACTTACTCGTATGACACCAAACTCTCTTTTGAGTAGAACAATACGCTCTCTCAATTTAAACTTCCTAAACACCAATGAAGCCACACATTTTAAACCACACAGCTCGCCGTCATTGCTCGATGTAATGTTAACCAATGATCAGAGCTTAGTAAAATTGTATAGTCAACTTTCTGTGCCTGTATTGCTGTACCATGATCTTGTGTTTGCTACATTTGATATTCGTGTTGAAAGAAATTGTCTACAGTTAATACAATATCGTGATTTCCGTAGCATTAATGTTGATAATTTATTATATTTTTATTATATTATATTATATTTATTAATTTTTTGATTGTAGAAATGTTGAGTGGAATAGTATATATATGTCGTCTGACGTTAAAAACAAATTGAGATATTTAACAGAAATATTATTTATATTTTTGAAACCCATGTACCACATCGTACTCGTGTTGTCAGAGTGAAGCATCTCCGTGGTTAAATCACAGAATTCTCCTCGCGATCAGAAAGAGAGATTGATTGGGCTAACCAAAATCAAATAAAAGTGTTGCTTCCTATTATACTTCCTCACATCACCCACACTTTCAAGTCCATAATGACCTCGACGTATCCTGTACTTTGGAAAAAAGCCAAGATTATTCCGGTTCCCAAAAAAGCAAACCCGCCTGAATATCGGCCAAATGATATTCTTCCGTTTTTATCAAAAGTATTCGAATCTATCGTCTGTCGAGAGATTAAAGATTACATTGAGGGACACAATCTTTTACATCCAATGCAGTCAGGATTCCGTAAAGGACATAGCTGTGTTACAGCCCTACTAAAAGTGATTGACGACATACGACAAGTTATTGATGAAGATAAAACAACCTTACTAGCTTTACTTGACTTTTCGAAAGCATTCGACAGTGATAATCCGTCAATACTTTGTCATAAACTGTCCATCCAATTTAACTTCTGTAATCCCACTATTAAGTTAATCTTCTCGTACCTTACTAACCGTGTCCAAGCTGTTTTATATAACTCTAAGCTGTCGTCTTTTCGTGATGTTCACAATGGAGTACCACAAGGTTTTATTCTCGCTCCGTTATTATTCTCAATGTTCATTAATGATCTTCCTAAAGTGTTGTATTGCAAAATTCATATATATGCAGATGATGTTCAAATCTGCCTAAGTTTTCCTCTTGGTATGGTTGCAGATTCAGTTGCTAAATTAAACGAGGATCTGAGATCAATTGCTAAGTGGGCTGAAGAAAATGACCTCACGCTCAATCCTGACAAAACCAGTCATTCCATTTTCAAAAACCACCCCTCACTCTCAAACTTTCCCCCCATAGAATTAAACTCTATTGCCGTTGAATATGTAACCTGTGTCAAGAACCTTGGTATAATGTGCAACAGTGAACTAACATGGACTGACCATATAGACAGTGTAACAGTGTATTGTCAAAAGTATATGCGTCTCTTAGAGCTTTGTCTATTAGCAAATTCATACTCCCCAACCAAAGTCAAACTAAAACTTGCCAAAGCACTCATAGTACCTCTCTTAACCTACGGCTGTGAATTGTTTGCAGACTGTGATAATTTGTCATTTGCGACTGCACGGTATGTCTTTAACCTCCTGAGATTTGATCATGTCTCAGACCAACTCGCATTCTCCTTGGATGTGAACTGGAAGCATTATTAAGCTATAGATCATGCATACTACTCTTCAAAATCATTCACAGAAAACAACCTAACAATCTATATGAAAAATTAACTTGACGTTAAAACCCTCTGTTCATACATGTTTAACATAGCGCAGGCATTTCTTCATTCATGCTGTGCATCTTTGGAACCATTTACCTACACACGTACGGTCCAAGACCGAGTACAGACAATTCAGCCTGTTTTACTTATCTCTCCAACATGAACTAACGCGAGTAAAAGTTCTTAGGCGTGGTTGAAGGGTAATCAGGTGCTTGTAGATCTGTGTTGATGCTGGAGTAATGTATTGAGAACATCTGCCACTCTTCCAGGCATTTTTTTTTATAAGATTGTCGGCAAGTCTGCGAAGGTCTAATTAGGAGTAGACATTAAAAAGGAAGGTGGGTGATCTGCTAGCAAATTTTGCTTCATGATCGGCGGGTTCGTTCCCTTTGATTCCGATGTGACAGGTTACCCACGTTAGCTTGAGTGAGTTTTTATTGTTGAGAAGTGTTTCACGGATCTGGTTTATTATCGTCGATTTGTGGTTTGGATTGCATACGGCTTTTAGCACTGATAAACTGTCGGAGCATATAAGGGTTTTTGCTTGGTTGTTCGGTTTTAGTAGCTTCCAGTATAGCCACGGCTTCAGCAGTGAAGATTAATACAAAGCTTGGTAAGATTCCATTCTGAAGGGTGATTGTAAAAGATGTAGTGTTGTCTGATTTGGATCCGTCTGTAAACAATATAGTATTCCAACCCTCCGATTTGAAATTTGTGGTCGTTCATAAGAATAGTTGCCGGAAAATTACGTTATTGGTATTATTTTTTTTTTGGAGATGTGATAGTGCGAGGAATACTGATGTAGGTTTGATGGTCCAAGGTGGGGAGGTTTGCCTACACTGCTTTATGCGGGTAATGGGTATGTATAATTGATTTGCGGCTTCAATGATTTTACCGATAGTGGATGGGAAACGCTTTTTTTTTTTTATAGTTTAACGATGCAGGAATGTCTTTGTCGACATTTGTCATATATATATATATATATAAACCGTAGCCAATTTGAAAACCCAATAAAAGCGTATTAACGTTGCTTTCACTGGAATTCGAACCGGGAACCCCCTAACCAGAGGCAAGTACTCAACCAACGGCGCCATCCAGCTGTTAAACTTTCAGGTTACTAACGCTATTAATATTAGTGTTATTTAACTTAAGCGCTACACTTAGACAAGAAAATTTTGCGACAAACATGCAGTGTCTTACATTTTTCGATTAAAAGATTGGCTCCGGAGCTAGTACACCAATTTAGAATTTCAGAAAGTACTTGGGACATAAGAGTTTTAACTCTATCTATATCGTTAATTCTACACAAAATATAGAACACTTGTTAACTTTAACCGAAATTTTACGGTTGGGAAAAAAATGATTTGATGTAGTTGTACATCTTTGGTCCAATCCCCCACCTCTTAAGGTTAACTAGAATCAGATGGATACCAATCCTGTGGATAGCTTTCTCGAAGTCGAGTGACAATAGGATGATGTGATTGCGGGCAGACAGAGGATTGCTTATGTAGTGGTCGATGTGAAGTAAGGCATCGGCACAACCTCTGTTCGGTTTAAAAGCTATTTGGTTAATAGAGATGAGGTTGCGGAAGTCTATAAGCCAGGGAAGGCGTTTTGCTATAATTTTTTCCAGTGTCTTGGATAGACAGGGAATAAGTGATATGGGACGGCAACCGTCGATATGGCTGATTGGTTTTTTGTGTTTAGGTAAAGGTTTTAAGGTTACCGATTTCCAGTTTTGTGGTATAGTGCCAGTGTCGAATATAGGCGAAGGAGTCTGCCTTGGTTGGTAGAGAGAGGGTTTTAATCATGGGGTATGAAATACGCTCCCTGCTTGGTGTTTTGCCGTTCAAAGCTTTAGGGCATATTTCGAGCTCTGAAAAGGATATTGCACTGTCGAGGTGTGTAACTGACGCATTAGTGCTAGAGAGGTTATGTGGGTCTGAGTTAATAATATGGTTTTTCCTTGAGATAAAACTTTCGGAGAAGTTTTTGTTGTCAGAAAGATTAGACCAAATTTTGGCGAAGAAGTTACTGATGTCTAATGGGGAGGAAATATTACCATTACGAGTTTCAATGCATTTGATGTGGTGTGGGACAAAGTTTCCAGTGAGACAGCGTATCTTGTTCCAGATTTTAGTAGGAGGAGTATTTGGGTTTATTGATGAGGTGAATTCACCTAAGCATTTAACTTTGCTTACCCTTAATTTCTTTACGGAAAAGAGTGTTGGCTTTCTTAAACGCTATGAGGTTAATTTGGGTTGGATGTTTTTTGAAGAGTTGCCAGTTCTTCATTTTTGTGTCTTTTAGGGATTTAAGTACAGAATTCCACCATAGAAATGTTTGTTTCAAAGAGAAGACTTTGAGGTATAGAGACGTTCGCGGCTGAGCGCAGAACTTTTTGAAAAATAGCGGCTTCTTTGTTGGTATCGAGGGGGATATTTCTTTGCGAAAGCAAGTTATCAACTATTTTTTGAAAGGTGTTCCAGTCAGCCATATCTGTTTTAAATTTGTGGGAAGGGGGAGAAGGGTGTTTGTAAGAGTTTTTATTAAGGGTGCACAAAATAGGAAAGTTGTCGCTATATATTAGTTGCGTGCGTTGAGAAGTGCGTAGGTGAGCCGTCATTAAGTACAATGAGATCGCACTTTATGAGGAGTTCTTCAATTGTTGATGAGGACCCCCAAAGTGTGCTCCAGGAGTTTCCTTCACCCGCGAGTAAAATTAGATTATTTATTTGGTTGATTATATCCTCTAGGTCTTTTCTGTTAAAGGTTTGTTTTGGAGGAATGTAAATATTAAGCAGAGTGAAGTTAATGTTGATATTAATTTTGACGGCTAGGCATAATAAGTTAGAATTAATATTTATTTGTTTGTGAGGAATGTTGTTTTTAATTAGTATATCAATACCATCTTTATTTGTGGTATTACGGGGGAGGTTGAGGAAGTAACGTTTTCATATATTTATTTCTTTATTTCATCTACCGAGATTACTCTTACAGATTACAGATTACGGAAATATACTTATATTTTTAAATACATGATAGACATTTTTTTATTAACGCTGAGTCAATAAATATAGACGACGAAATATAATAAATAATACATAAATATGAATAAATGGATATAATAATATATAGGTATATAAATATAAATCAATAACAATTTAATGAAAATGATAAGAGATTTTTAATACTTTGTTTGAATTTTTGTCTCTCATCACATAAGTCTACTTCTTCACACACAGAATTAAAGGTACTAATGCATTTAGTCAATGGTTCATTACAGCCATAATTATATAAATGCCTTGGTTGAAATAAGAAATTTCGTGTTCGAAGGATTCTTTCCGGTGCATAAAATTAAACATTTTGAATAATCTGAGGACAATTTACACGATAAGAGAAAATGTCATGGATGAACATTATACAAATAACATGGTGTCAAGATTCCACTGCATTCTTTTTATAATGAATCTAGTAAATGACTTTTGAACTTTTTCTAGACAACCACAGAGGTCATGTATAACGAACACCATATTTCAGAACAATATTCAAGATATGGACATGTAGACAGATTTAAGTGCATTTAAATTGCTCAATCTCTTGTTATGCCACGGCAGTTTTAAGTATTGTCTTTTGGAAATACGTGGCAAAAACTGAATGAATCCAAGAATATTTAAAACACACTTCATTTCATTAAGGTTTAGACTGGAAAGAATATTCGACAAATCAACCAACATAAAATAGCTTCTAACGGCTTCGTAATTAGCTTTCGCAAAATTGTATCTTATTTCGTAACTACTTAAATTAGGTTTTATTAATGAACTACTATATTCTACATTTAGACATAGAGCTAGGTGATGAACAGAATTTTTCATTAAAGGACAAATAACTTCTCTGACAGAACAATTCAAATTATTATTTACAAATATCAAGTCAAGAATCTTATTAATAGAATTATAACAATTGTTTATTTGGAAAGAATTTAAGGCAAACATTGAATCATTAAACGCAAATTCACAGTCAGTTTTCATATTATATGGAATTAAACATTTATCATTTGAAAAGCACCAATTGATATCACGCACGTTAAATTCGCAACCCAAACAACACAACTATCTGTCGAGTCTCTTTATTGACTGATTATTCATTCATTTCTTAATCTAACTTATGACCTACGTTTACAAGACGTTGACTCGCCAAAATGATATCGACTCATCAACTTATTGCAATTAGATACCTGATGTCAACGAACGAACCTCAAGGGAATCGCCAAGCAAGCGGTTTGGCTGTGTTTGCACTTTGGTGTGCAATGCTAAGTTCGTTGACTAGGTTCGAGTCAGCATTTCCTGTTGTTCTGCTCATATACATAACTCCTCCTAGCTTTAAATCAGAAGCCTCCGGCTTCGTATTATTTACAATTTTGATTGTGGCTTTTTAAGATTTTGAAGATAGCTACACCAATTACGCTTAGTATGCATATTAACATTAAACTTATGTTCGAACCGTGCATAACATTCTTATGGTATTTCAATTCTTTAATTTCTTCCAAATTTTTTTTCATTTACCATTATTATCTTGTTGAAATTGATGGGTTTTAAAAACACTTCATTATTTTTAGTTGAAGTATAAAAATATTTATCTGGTACAATAATTATTTTGTTGGAAAATCTTTTTTGTTTTATTGTCCATGTTCAAAATTCCCATCTAATGTAATATTTCTTTGATCGCAATTTTGCCACAGTCTCATTGTACACATTTTTAAGCATCTATTTCTTCGATTTATGTTACATTATTATATCTTAAATGACATGAACTGGTAATAACACAACTTTTACTTTTCTTTAAATGTTTAAACAATGTTTTGTTTTTGTATTGGTATATATTTTCGTTTATTATTACAATCATTTCTTCTTCTCTTTTAATATTTACCAAATGTACGTTTTTTAATGGCAATTTTCTATATATGGTTGGTCCTTATGCCTTAGTTTTTTTTAGTTTTTTATATACCTTCAGCTCTATTTTCTATATAATTTTATCTATTGTTATTAATTTTTATAGTAGTGAAAAATGTCGAAATGAACAATATCGCCATTAGCCTTTGGCGTTTCTGTAACACTCATAATTGGTTTAATAGGATTCCTATCATATTTTATTTGTTGACATTTGCCGCAATTGCTTATAATAAGCTGAATATGTTCTTGCAACTTTGAAAAATAAATTTTGTCTTTAAGAGCTCGATAAGTCTCATTTTTTCCAATATGCAATGAGTCAATAGTATGATATAGTAAGATTTGCTTATAACACTCTTCTGCTGTTTTCATTTCTTGTACCCTTTTAGTAGTTTTCATAAATTTAATTTTTTTATCATTTGAAAATAACTGTATTATCAACTATTAAAATTTTATTATAATCTTTATCTTCAACATAGGAATAAATTCCATTTTTCCTGGTTTAACATACTTAAGAAGTTATTCTTTTATTTCTGTTTCTTCATTTTGTGGGTTAATTTCTATTATTCTTCTGCCATGAAGTACCTCTATTTCTTTACTTGGACTATATCTCAATATAAATTGACATCTGTACTTATTTATGATTTCTTCTTTTGTGAAAATATGATCTTGGAGCTGTTCCTCTGTTGAATGGATGGTATCAGACAGGTCCATATTAGATTCACTACTGTTTTCATCATTTATTAGAGCACTATTAATTTGTCTACTTAAGAAATCTGCAACTGCATTTTCTTTTCCCTTCAGATACTCAATACTAAAGTTATATTCCTGTAACTTCAAAATCCATCTCTGATTTCTGTGAGAAAATTCCTTGCCTTTATATTTAGAATTTAAATGCTTTATTGGAGCATGGTCTGTCACTATTTTAAATTTTCTACCATATAAATATGGCCTAAAATAGGTAACTGATTAAACAATAGGCACGAACTCTTTATCGGTAACACTGTAGCTTGTTTCGTGTTTATTCAATGTTCTAGAGACATAGCATACTGGTAACCATCTTGTGAAAGAACTGCTCCAATAGCATGTTCACTAGCATCTGTTGTGACAGTAAATTCTTTCTCATAATTGGGGAATTTCATAATTGGTGGAGATGCTATTAATAACTTCAGCTTTTCAAATGTTTCAATATATTGAGGATCTTTGTTATTAATTTTACAACCTTTCTTCAAATATTTAATAAGTGGATAAACAATTTTAGCGTAATCCTTGATATATTTTCTATAGAATCCAGTGATTTCAAGAAAACTTTTTAATTGCTTTTCTGTCTTTGGTAATTCTATTCCCTTTATGTCTTCAATTTTAGAAGGATTTGGTTTAATTCCATCTTTTGTTAGTATATGTCCTAGAAATTTTGTATCTTTTTGCATAAGACTGCATTTATCGGCTTGTATTTTTAAATTATGAGTGGATAGAATTTTGAATTTTTTTTCTAAAGACTTAAGGTGTTCGCTAAGAGTTGTTGAATAAATAAGTATATCATCGAGACATACGACACATATAACATTCTATAACATCCCAAGAATTCATAGAGACCATCCGGTGTGACGAATCCTTTTTTTTCTATATCTTTTCAGCTACTAAGATTTGATGGTAACCTTTCGCCAATCAATTGAAGAAAAATACTGAGCTTTTCCCAACTTGTCTAATATGCTGTCCATATTAGGAAGTGGTTGCTTGTCATCAATAGTAATTTGATTGAGTCTTCTGTAATCGACTACTATTCGGAATTTATCTACACCAGAATTACCCGACTTTTTCGGTATAACAATAATGGGAGAACTATATCTACTTTAACTTTTTCTTATTATGCCCTTACTTTCCATGTCTCTCATTTGTTTTCTTACTTCAGCCTCATGCTGAGGTGGATACCTATACAACCTAGAATTAATTTATTCGTTTGTTGTTGTGTTAATTTCATTGACTATACTTGTTGTATTTGTTAGTTGATCGCCATCTGTATAAAACAAATTTTTATATTTATTCATTAACTCTATAACTCGTAGCTTTTCTTCCTCATTTAAATGATCTAATTTAATGTTTTCAAATTGACCTTCCTCTAACATATTAACATCATCAACTATTTTCTTATTCAAAAATAGAATTCGTTTGTTAAAACTATTTCTTGATTATGTATATCTATAAGTCTGACATTTTTACAAATCCATTCCATTCCTAATAAAAATCCATATTGTTTTTCTAAATTCATTTGAACCCATTTTATTCTAACATTATTGTTTTCTTTGAACTCATCTGGACATTTTGTTTTTACATATTGATTCCTCTTATTTACTTTACCGTCTATTGTACAAATGTTAGCTTCACCGCCTATGCTTTCATAAATTTCAGTTGAAACGATTTTTGAATTAAGTAAACTAATTGTTGAACCAGTATCTAAAAGAGTTGCATATTGCTGTTTGTTAAATGTTAGTAAAATATAAATTTTATTTTTTTCCGAGGCTAATTCATAAAAAATGTTTTATCTTCTTCCTTGCTTCCACTGACATATAGCTGGAACTTTGTCTAGATTGCTGGGAATGATTATTATTTCTGGAATTAGAACTATTTTGGCTGATTTCTTACTTGACTAGAATTATAGTACGCATTATTGTTGTCAGTATTTTTATAATCAGGATTGTGTTTATAATCTGTTCGTTGAGTTTCATCATATTACTCGAATTTCTATATAAATTGTTACCGTTCTTGTTTTTTCTTTCGTTATTAAAACTTTTAGAATAATTATTCGAATTTTTGAAATACTTAATATTAAATTTTTCTTGCTCAATATATTTGTGAATAATCGACCGAATTACAACTAAAGTGAATTTTTGATATATTTCCGATAACAATGCTGTTAAATTTTTATTATCAACACACAACCTAAGTAGTTAACGATATCTGCAGAATTTTCACTATACACAGCACACTCAGAAATATCGTCTATGAATTTTCTCTTAATTCTAGCACTGAACTTACTTTAAGTTTGTTGATCTACTCCACTATCATGCTCTGCGTTTTTGATGACTGATAATGTAGCCTGAGTTGCTCCTTTGTTGCTGCCCAGTTGTTCGGTGGGTTGATAGAGATGGAATTTTTTCCTGGTCCGATGATTTTTTGGTTGTAGAGTACTGCAAAAACGTCCGCTGCTTGGCTTGGTGGATATTCCGTTATCAATTTATCCATGGAGATGAGGAACGATGGGAGAGTTCCATTTGTCCCATCAAATGTCGGTGGGAACTTTAAATCTTGTTGGATTCTCCTCCTCAATGACGGCGGTTCCATCTGCCTGTTCATTAGCTCTGTTAGCATCGCTAAACATTGATCGTTAATGGTTGGTAGAGTCATCCTGTTCGAATCAAATATTTTATATCTTTTCTGTTTTTGATCCAAATTAACTTTCTTTTTTTTTTTTTTTTTGATTCCCGAAACGTAGCGGCTACACAAAATAACTTTTCAAAACACTGCCAAGGTTCCTTATGTTTTCCTCTTTCGATATAGTGAATGATTTTTTTAATTGGAACGTAGCGGAAACAAATTCTTTTCAAAATACTTCCAAGGTTTCTTACGTTTTCCTTTTTGGATGAAGTAAATGCTTTCGTTTGTATTGATTTGCTTTCCTTCGCCTCCGTCGACAGCGCCAGTTAAATTCTTAACTCGAAATAACAAACAACACAACTATCTGTCGAGTCTCTTTATTGACTGACCATTCATTAATTTCTTAATCTAACTTATGACCTAACTTACGACCTAGATAATGTTGACTGCACGGCAATTAAAACTCCTCCTCCACGAAGATAACTACTTTCAGCGGTCCGGTCAAAACGATGGACGAAACGATCATCGAAAATTTCATTCAGCGACTGAGAAATTGCTATTCAGACAATTTTCCGTGAGATATCATAATCATGAAGAGATATATCAAGAGACACATCTTTAATTTTATTTTTAACTTATTCCCCCTGCATTCTGGTAGCACACTGTAAGGTTCCCTGATAACGAAGATGGAGACAAAGCCGAATGAGAACAAATCTGCTCATTGTTTACATAACCGCATTGGACACGCTCCCGTTTTTTTGGAAAAAACCGGATCCTTACACGTACATTTCGGGGCCAGTTGTCAGCTTTTATAGCATCGTTGATAAGACATGCAGGAACACCAAGGCGAAAATTTATAAATTTATACGAAGACAGACCAGTATCTCTTTTGTAGAGAGGGAAACAGGAGAACAGATTTCTTGGGATGTTGAGTTTCTTCGATGCATATAATACAATCGAATCAGCTTTCGTTGTTGTAGAGAATCGGGAAAGATGTAGCCATTTCATCTCTGAAATGACTTCCGATTCTGTGTAAGCAGTGCCTACGAATTTTCGAAATTTTTTTGCATTCCGTTTCTTATGGACTTGCGGATTTGCGGGTTCAGTCAACTCTTCACCAACAGCTGTAGTTTCATTATCACTCAAGGCATTGCTTACATTTTGAACTTTGATGTTAGTTTAGTTAGTTTTGGGGGAATTTGTTTTCTTTTTATTACCGGTACTGGTGGGAGGTGACACAGGTGCTTCAGGTGGAATGGCATTAACACTGTTCTTTAGAAATTTTATTTCCTCTTGCAAACATTGAACGATCTTACTTAGTTCATCAATTTTACACACTAAACCAAGTACTGGGACACTAGCACAGGCATTGCATTTCCACGAATAATTTATACTGGATTTAATAAAGTTTAGAGCATTCTCCGACGATATTGCACATTTATCATGGAATTTTAAACCACAAACTCCACCACATACGATGAAGCTATTTTTGATTTAGCACAGTTTTCAGACATTGCGTTATTTTAAAATTAACAATCAACACGGAGCGAGAAAAGAACACGTCTGGACACACTGAGAATCAGCTTGCTAAGAATTTTAGGTGTGTTGGGTAAAGATGCGAAGGCACAATGCGTCTCCTGTAGAGATATAGCACATGGTGATCGATCGTTAATTAAAATATTAAGCTCATCATAATTATGGAAATATCCTCGTATAATTCCATTGAAGAGCATTGAAAGAGAAAAATTGACTATTGGGGTTGGGGTTTTGTGGTGTATCTAAGACTCTGTTGTCTTGCGGTTGAAGCAGCGGGACTCCTAAGAGAGTCCTGTTGATTCAACCTCAGGCCAGCAGAGCCGATGTTTTTGTGGTAAAGGTTATGGTTATTATATGTCATCATCGGTATGCATTAATGAGTCACCTGTGAAGTAGGCGTTTTCTTGAATTAGATTTTGTGTTAGGGCGGAGATGAGGGAGAGATTATTGGGTGTAAATTTGTGGGATGGGAGATTATGGATTGGTGATAAAGGTTTGTTTTTTGTTTTGTTGTTGGTTGTGCTGGATTGTGATTTGGAATTTTTAGATGAATCTGTGATACAATGATTTTCATTACTTCAAGTGTGGATCTGTGTGTGAAAATGATATTTACATGATTAATTACAACGTCATTTTAATTTTGATTTAGCACTAGATTTTAGGCTGTGGACATTGGCTACTGTAGAGTTTGTTGTGTTGATTTTGGAGGAATGTGGTTGGGTGTTGTTTGATATCCTGGTTTTGATAATATCAGCCAGGAAGCTTTCACATAAGAGGTTTGGGGGTTCAAGTACATGTATTGAGGGGTTGTCATTGAAAATTTGCCAGGCTTCACGACTATCTGTTTTTACTTTGCTAATGGTTTTCTGGCACAAAAAGGAATAACATGCCGGGTCGTACGAGGTGTGAGTGTCTACATTGCATTTGATGCAGTAAATTCTATTGCAATTTTCATGGGGAAGCGGCAAACAGCAATTTGTACAGGTTGGAGCGCTAGTGCAGCGCTTCTTGGTATGACCCAGCTTTTGACCCGACTTACTTATTTTTGGATTGGATGTGTTAAGCTTTTTACAAACCCTTACAATCGCATAATGAAGGACCAAAGCCGATCAATTTTTCCTCGACCTTTTAACAAAAATGTTCAATTTTAGTTTTTTCCAACATTAAAACCTTTTACAATGGCTAAATTCCTCTATTAAGAAGGCCAGGTACTCAAATTGTTGTGTCGTTGTAGTTTTAACACTTAACAGAAACATATCAGCAAGAAATTTATATTCTAAGATAATTACCCACCGTCCTTGGGTGTCACCCACAAAAATGCAAGTGACAAAATCACTCACATTCTATCTCACTTATTCACAAAATGTGACTAAGGGCATACACAACATCATCGGGTGGGTGACAAACTTCACATAAGTGACTAAGAGAATACAAATTTGGCTTTAGTTCTTCATTGGTTTATATTTGATTAAAAATGTGTATATGTGATATCGCACTACACAAGCGAAAGACGATTTACGAAGTCTTTGATAATTAACAAAAAACCAAGACAATTCCAACCCAGGCTTAAAGCTATATATGTACATTTTAGGTTAACGAAGGGGGCATTCTGGGAACAAGCAACTGCGAATGATGTTAATGCCAATTAAATTTATGGGTGTTGTTGGATGTGTTTAACTTTTTACCAACCCTCACAATCGCTCTGTTTCTAAAAATTGCCAATTTGATTTTTCTCCAACGATTAAAACTTGCAATTGCCGTCCTAGTTGGACATGGGCCATGGGAAAACATTTGTTCGCATACACGTTTTATATTGCCGTCACCGTCTAGCTTTCACAGCGTGCACTTCGTGTTGACTTTTTCCAGTTAGTGTTTTGCGACTGATATCTCTTTCGGGTAACATATAGGCATCTCACTTACTCTATATTCTTGCTCTCCTGTCATAACCGCGTGTTTCAGCCTTAGCACAAAGCGCGCAAATAAAGAAAAAATGGCCAAACAAACCAAAACCCGGGAATCGTTATAGTGATCTTGCAGATCTTTCTGACGTGCAAATCACAGAACCCCGTCCCAAGAGGTACAGATCTGTCGAAGATTTCCCTAGTTTACCCCAAACACCAACAACTGTAGGTTGGTATAAAGCTAAAGTGCAGGAGTGTGTCCCCAATCCCATGAGATGCCAAAACTGCCAACTGCTCGGTCATACCAAAAAGAGGTGCAATAAAAGTAGTGCGTGCGACACATGCAATCTACCCCCACACAACCCCTCCGAGTGTACACGTATTATGTGCGCAAATTGCTCACAGGCCCATCCCTCTTCATCAAGATAATGTCCAAAATACCTACAAAACAAGGAAATCTTGAAAATCAAAACACGCAATAAATGTACAATGGCCGAAGCCAAACGCATGCACAACCAAACACTTCCATCTTCTTCTACATCTTATTTAGGCTCCTACTCAAAGCAAGTTAAAAAACCACAAACTCAACAAAATTCCGGCGTTACTACCGCAAGATCTTCACCCTCACAAATCAATAATACACAAACGAAAACACTTACCACCGCCGCAGCTTCTAAAATTCCACCCACTAAAGACACTGCCACCAAAACCCTTCCAAACCACTCACCATCAACACCAAGCACTAACATAACTACCTCATTGTCGAAGGTAGTTGGGGGAACTGCTAACTCCAGCCCTCCCCCCCCCCCAGACAATGGAGTTCACGACCCATATCTTATCAACATAACACCCACCAACCAAAAACAAAAATTCTCCAGTGAAACATAAAAGGTTACATAAACAATTACGACGAGCTTAATATCCTAATTAAAGAATATAACCCAGTGGTTATATCAATGCAAGAAACACACTGTGTCTTCAATGTTATACCAACGTTATTTTCTCAACTTTCCTCATAATATTTCATCAAAACAGGGAGTGGGTATTCTGGTTAAAAACAACATTCCGCATAAACATATTCATTTAAACTTTAATCTCTTGGCTGTAGCTATTGAACTTCAACTTCCTCCTAAAATTACAATAATATGTCTCTATGTCCTCCCCGACCAACCATTTACCGTAGCCGACTTATCAAATATTCTTCACCAAATCTCTACTCTCATCATCCTTACCGGAGATCTTAATTCTTGGAGCTTGACTTGGGGTTCAGCAAATACCAACCCTAGGGATGCACACAATCTTACAATACTTAATGATGGCTCTCCCACTCACTTTTCCACACATGGCACCTTGACACGTGTTGATGTCATCTGCTGCTCTCCAGAATTATGCGCAAAAACCTCTTGGAAAATATTAGATGATCTCTATAATAGCGACCATTTCCCTATTATAGTTGAGATCACCAACGGCCCTGCATACTATACAACACAACAACACCTGTAAGCTCAAAATTTAAAACTGATTTTGCTAATTGGGCTTCTTTCCAGAAGCACATTGTAGATTATCTATCAGTTAACATTGCATCAACCAACACAAATAAAGAGGCTGCCACAATTCTGAAAGCAATTCGCACAGCTGCAATCAAATCAATTCCGCAGAGCTCTCCCAAAGTCACCAAACGCAATGTTCCATGGTGGTCGCTTGAACTAAATCACCTTAGAGATGAAAAAGTGTCAGCCTGGAAATATTTCAAAAGACATCCATCCCAAGAAAATTTGATATCGTTCAAGAAGAAGAATGCTTAATTCCGTAGGGAGCTCAAAATCAGCAAGGCTAAATTCCTTGATAGCTTTACTTCGTCAATAAACCCTAAATGATCTTGCGGAGAAATTTGGCATAAAATCCGTTGCCTAACAGGTAATTATACTCCAAACAATATTAGGGTAACAGAAGCCCCTAATGAAACCTTCTCCACCCCATTGGACATATCTAATCACTTTGCCAAAATCTGGTCAACCCAATCCAAAGATGAAAACTTCCATTCAAATTTCATCACCCAAAAATACGCTACGATTAGCAATCCCTTAAGCAGTTATTCAAACTTCAATCCAGCACTTAAAATTGAAAAACCAATAACATCTCTAGAACTACAGTGCTGCCTTAACAAATTAAAGGGCAAAACCCCTGGCAGGGATAGAATATCATATCCAATGATAAAAATTACATCCCATCATCAATAATGCCTAGAATGTTAGCCTTATATAATAACGTCGTAAACACTGGTGTTATTCCACAGACTTGGAAAACGGCCACAATAATTCATATTCCTAGGCCGAATAAAAACATAAACAATGTGGATGGGTACCGTCCAATATCCCTAATCCCATGTATATCTAAAGTCCTCGAGAAAACAATTGCGAAACGATTACTTTGGCTTATGGAATAAAAAAAACTCATAAGCCATAATCAAGTGGCTTTTAAACCTGGCAAAGGTTGTACCGATGCCCTATTACACCTTGATAATTACATATCAAACGCCATATCAGCTCGCAATCATGTCACAATCCTAGCTCTTGACTTCGAAAAGGCATTTGACCGTATAGGCATTCACATTATCCTAAATAAACTCAAAACGTGGGGCATTGGTCCCAAAATATACAATTACATACGATCCTTCCTCACCAATAGGAGAATAAGCTTTAAAGCCAACCACTGCTTTTCGTCCTCTTTCCCACTGGTTATTGGCATCCCACAGGGCTCGCCATTATCAGTCATACTATTTATTATATATATATTATATCAGTGCGATCATAAGTAAATATCCTACTCCCGATCATTGCATTTATGCTGATCGCCCATACAAAAAATGTGATATCTAAACTAATGGCAGACATAACAACTTGGTGTACCTTTTCTGGTGCTAAACTCTCCGTACAGAAATGCAAAACCTTACACATTTGCCGCAAGATTTCTTGCAACAACATTAATTTAAGTTTTAACAATATTAATATTGAAAATGTTACCAACTTAAATATTCTAGGTATAGTATTTAATAATAAATATAATTGGAAGTTGCACTGTGTAGAACTAAGAAAGAGCCTTGTTGCGAGAACCAACATTGTTAATTATTTAGCCAGTAAGAAATGTAACACTCATATCCATACCCTCTGTAAAATTACAAAAGCGTTAGTGTTAAGTAAAATCGATTACGGGCTATTTATATACGGCATCAGCCCCGAATCTACAATAAACATTATAAAGGCACCCTACCATCAAGCCGCGCGGAGAAGCATAAATGCATTTCCAACAAGCCCAATAAAGAACATACTACTGGAAGCTGGTTTACCATCTATAGAAGAACGGATGTTTGAAACAAAAATCAAACTTGTCGCCAAACTCATTTTTTCAAATAAGTCGGTTATTGACAAAGACATATCATCTTCCTTGAAAAATAAATCTCCCAAACGTCTCCAAAGTGTTATCTCATCATCTTTTGCTGCCACCAGAGGGATGGAAATTCCCCTTATCCGCCCTTTAAATATGCCCAAATACATCCACCTTGGTCAATCAAGCCTACTTCTGTACTAATCGAACTAGCCCAACATCGAAAATTAAATACGACTCCAGCAATGTATCGTAGCCTCTATACGGCAATCGCCTCTGAGCTTAAATCCAACGGCTGGAAGTTTATTTTCACCGACGGATCCAAAACCAAAGACAGTACATCTTTTGCATGCCAACCTTGCATACCGGTCCCCAGTCTTTAAAACGATTGTTTACACAAAAGAAGACTTTACCAGGATCATCAAGAACAGCTTAAAAATTAACCAACTTCAGACTTGGGCCAACTATTCCCATCATTATTCAACAATTAACAACAACAGACTGCATACTGTATACCCCACTTCAATGCCCAAATCTATGAACTACCTTTGTGAGATTGCGATTAGGGCACACAGCGGTAACACACAAACATCTTCTTAAAAAGGATGATCCGCCCACATGCAGTGGCTGCAGATCTATATTTGACATAAAACACATTCTAGGCACATGCCCCTCTGCAACCCACCATAACCAGTTTCTATCGCAGCAACATCAATCTATCCAGCAAATTTTAAACGAACCAGCACAGGATGTTTTAAAAATATATAACTTCATCCAAAAATGTAAATTCGATATTTAACATCGTAATTAGTACTATTGAGCAGAAAGTCACGCAACTTGTGCTATTTTCTTTCTGTTAACACTATAATTATATTATATGTTAATAAATTATAATAATAATAATATATTATCGCTTTTTATGCTGTACTTTCCTCCCGATTACAAAAGAAAAGGGCGTAGTTGCGGTGTTTTGTCTTATTCAAAAGCGATCGCACATACCAACGCTTCGTCTAAGTAAATATGAACATGCGGTAGTGCAGGATGCATTGACTCAAAAATGTAACACTCGAGCTTATAAGAGAAACATACCCAATCGAAATCAATGTAGAGAGTATGGTAAACACAACGATCGCTTGGGTTACGGTGGCAGTACACACTTGCACAGCCTATTTTGTGAGTAGATTTTAAGTCGGAAAAATATGATGGTATGCTGTGCCATGTATACATTTTTGTAAGTAGACAACAAAACAAACGAATTGGAAGTCAGGACATCTTCCAAGAAACCGAATTTTCCCTACAGTAATAAGAGAATTCCCGGATGATGCTTTTAGCACAGATAATACAATAAATATACCCAGCTGTCTCATTCATATGGAAAGTGATATGAAAATGAAAATGAAATTCACTAAGAAAAAAGCTTTTTTAGAAGCTTATGTCAAGTTTCACAGTGAAGGGTTAAAAGTTCAGGTGAACCTCAAACCGAGTTCAAGTTTTTCGTTTAAATCGTCCGGTTTCACAGTAAAACCTGAACTTCAGTTGAATTGAACATCGAATGTGTAGTGCGATCGATAAAGTATGGCCACACTTTCTACTTAGTGCGTGCATTGGCTACAATTTGAAAGGGCTTTCGATCTCTTTCCTGTGTCTTTTAGTTTTAAAACGCTTATGTACATTCCTTTTGAACTTTTATAGCGCGTCTTTCAACCAAAGACGGAAAAAGCTGGGTATGGGTATCTATTCCAAATGACTTCAATACAAGGAATCGATCGCACTACGGAATACAAAAGCTTGAAAAAAGAGCAAGAGAAGCAAAATGGCGTAGAACTGAGATTTAAACGGCAGTGTGAAACTGTGAAACCGAACAAATCATTGAACAGAAGTTTAAACAAAAATTGGATTTTAAAAGTCCACTGTGAAACTGTGCAAAAGCGAAAAAATAAGAATACAGAACATTCGTTTTTTCTGCTCATTTTGCAGTCCATCGAGTCAATACCATAGCGTCTAGTTAACATCCTCATTTCATGCATTAGTCATCAAACCAAGCCATACGCTTACGAGACAGTTTTTAACTTAATTTAACTTAATTAAATTAAAATTACTTTTCATTCCCGACAAACATAAACATCTATCGGATGTAATTTTGACTGTCAGTATCGATGAGATAACATACACTTTTGCACAATAAGCATTTTATCGTCATCACGAATGTGACTTTGAGTATCGATGAGAGACAATACGATGTTCACTCTTAGTTTGGCGGTCATCAACTACGGTGATTATTTTAATAAAGTTTTTAAAAATATAAATCGGAGAGTCAACCTTTTAATTCGTCGTTTACATTCATTGCGAAAGATCAAATTCTTCGTTGAGTCTGTATTTCTAAGAAAATAGTGTAATCAAACTTATACAGTAGCCAGAGACTCGAATTCCTTGAAAAATTAAAATTAGTGTAAGTAAATATAGATATGTGTTAGTTTTGCATTTCTTGCATTCTAACACCAACAGACGAATAAAATGTTTATAAGCATTCTTTAATTGAGTCAATGGAGAAGGTTGTTTACATTCCAGTCATAAATCTTAAATCATAACACTGATGTCAGAAGTGAAATTGTACAGTATTATTATCTAAATAATTCTATCATTGACGTTCTTGCCACCAACAAAAGTTTCTCATCATTCCCTTTTCCCTTCCTTCGTAAACTTTATCGGATCATCAGTATTGCAAATCAGTAGTGCAAACACATTTTTCACGATTAGCAGGCAACAAGTACATATGTTTTAACTCTAAATTGAATTTCAAAATTACAAATTACATGTCAAAATATTGGATTTTAAGACAGCTAGCTTCAAATGCTTTCCACTTAAAGAAAATATACATGATAGTGTTTTGAAAAGAAAAGATATTCTGATTATTAGGCAAGATATATTTGATTTGTGTTTGATGTACCGCATGTTGAAATACCAAGTAGGTGTGAAATATCAAGGATATGAAGATATGATGAAGTTAGAAATAGCTGCTCTTGATTATTTGGCGGGTAGACGGGAGTACTCCGGTCGAGCTTTATTTTGGAGTAGTGACTCTCATAGCTGCTCCAGCAAATAATTTGATTCTTCTTGATGATTTGATCGATGCATCTTTGCAGAGCATTTTTAGAAAATAAATAAAAAATTAACACGGGTGGCCAAATTTGGATTTCGCAGCTTTGTCAGCATGCTCGCCGCCTAATATACCTATATGACTAGGCACCCACATAAGTTTCAGCTTATTTTGATTTCTTATTAGAATGTCCCGTATGTTGTTAATTAACTTGCTGTTGTGGTTATAACTGGAGATGGCACGAAGAGCTGAAAAGGTGTCGGTGCATATTACTAGCTTCCGTCTAGATTGTAACACCATTTTGGTAGCTTAATGGATGGATAACGCAAAGAGCCGTTTTCATCAGTAACAGCGAAGATGTGTCCAACCCCCTTGCTATAGGTTTACCATTATTTCTTGGAAGGGAAAACATTCTATTGGTGTTTTCCGTGTTGTAAGCGTAAGTTCAATAGACGTTTTCTTTGAATTCCAAGGTGGGAGGTATTTACTATGCCCTGTAAAACGTATGTAGGACAAACCCATTTCGTATGACTTTAAAGGAGCAATGTTCATAGCAGAGAGGAGGAGTTGTCAAATTTGACTTTCTCGCTAGATCAATGCCTCTATCGATGATAGAGTTGTTGGAAAATGTAAGTTTTGTGATGAGTTTAAGGAGACTTTCAGACTGCCGCTGTTCAAGAGTGGAAAGGCCAGCTTCGACCATAATGTTGACGTTACGGGTTGTGCAGTAAGTGTTCATACTTCTCCTTGCCGACTGTTTGTATGTAGATTCAAGAATGTTAAAGGTGGTGTTTGGGCATTTACCATAAATATAGAGGCCGTAATCAATTTTACGTAGGAATAAAGATCTAGTTATGTTGCATAAGGTGTTAACATGTACATTCAGTTTCCCTTTAGATAGATATTATTATTATTATTTATTACCAGGTAATTAAGATTACAGTTTAACGAACCTAGCTGCGGAGACTATTGGCTCTATTATGTTGTTATAAAATTAAATTGGCTTTTGATAAAAAATTATTGATTTGAACAATATTATTGAAATAAGGGTTTTGAAGTATGTCATAGTAGATAGAGTTGCTTCGAAAAATATTATTGACTATGGGTTGCAGTACTGGGCAGTTTTCTAAAATATGTTGTAGGCGAGTATTACAGGTGGGGCAAGTTGGAGGACTGGTTTTGTTCAGTAACTGCTGGTGCGTGACTGCAGTGTGTCCAAGTCGTAGCCGTACAAAGTTGGAGATTTGTAATTTGGAGCAGTTTGTCGGGTACTTATGCTCGGTTTTTGCAGGGTTGATTTTTTGTAATGGTGGTGGTATAGGCTCCAGTTGTGGTTTTTGATGGCGTTTGACGTTTTTTTTATGTGTTTGATCAGATCTATTTTAGTGAAAATGTTGAAACTGTGTACAGGACTGTTTTTGGCTGAGTTTAAAAGATTGAGAGTAATCCGTTCCTCAATTGTAGCTAGTCCTGCTTCTGCTAAAATGTTTCTTATTGGGCTGGTTAGAAAGGCGTTAATGCTTCTAGCCACGTCGTGGTACAAGGGTTTAATTGTTTTTAATATCGATTTGGGGCAGTGGCGGTATATGTATAGCTCATAGTAAATTTTGCTTAATACTAACATCTTAGTTATGTTTGTTAAGGTATTTATATGAGCATTGCTTTTTTTTGTTGCTAGGTATTTTACAATATTTGTTCTCGCAGCTAGGGATTTTTTAAGATCTAGACAGGTTGTTTCCCAGAATATTTATTATTAAATATTAGTCCTAGTATACTTAAATTATTGTGGTGGCCCGTGGCGTTGTGGGTATGTGCGTCGACTCCTACGCTCTTGGACCAATCTGTCTAGGTTCGAATCCTGGTACGAGAAGAAATACGTTTAACGGCCCTCTTTCGAGTCACTGAAAATGCTAAAAGAGTATAACTGCCTAGAAAAAGCTTCTCAACTTGGCCGTTCGGAGTCGGCATAAAAACTGTAGGTCCCTTCCACTCGTGATAGAACAATAGCACGCACAACACGAGTGGTTGCTGAGAAGCTAGGCCCTGGCCCTCTACGGCCTGTAGCGCCACCCATATTATATTATTATATACTTAAATTATTAATATTTGCAATATGAACATTATTGATAATTACATTTGGTTTAGGACAGTTTTTTTTTAAAATTCGGTTAATATCTACTAATGCTATTACGAAGAGAGCCACAGATAGGGGTGATCCCTGGAGTATACCATTATACAATCAGTAGCTGGAACAGTAAACTTTGTTAGCTTTAATGCAGAATTTTCTGTTGACAAGGAATGATTTGATATAGCCGTATATCTTCCTTCCAACACCCTATTTTATAAGGTTGTTTAGGATAACATGGATGCCGATTCTGTTGAATGCTTTTCGAAGTCCAAGGAGAGGATAGATATGTGGTTTCTGGCTGAGAGAGCTCTCGCGGAAAGGAAGTCAATGTGGAGAAAAGCGTCGACCCATCCCCTATTGGCTTTAAATGCAACTTGATTGGGGCTGATCAATTTATTAGTTTCGCAATACCAGAGCAAACGCTTTGCGATTATATTTTCCATTATTTTGGATATACATGGGATAATTGAGATTGGGTGATACCCTTCAATGTTATGTTTGTTTTCATTTTGTTTTGGGATGGCGATAATCGTAGCCGATTTCCAGGATTGAGGGCGGGATAATATAATTGTTGAGGATTTTGTTATAAAGGGCGATGATTCTGTGCTTCGTTTGGTTGGGGAGATTTTTCAGCATTGGGTACGAAATTTTGTCTCTGCTAGGGGTTTTGCCTTCCAACTTGTTGAGTGCGGTTTCGAATTCGGTGAAGGTAATGGGCTGCTCGATGCGACGAGCTGTCGAGTTGACGTATTGGGTTGTGGATATATTAAGACTGTTGCCCTTTTCTTCGATAAAAATATCTGAGAAACTATTGTTTTCTGAGCCCTTTGATCATTTTTGCGCTATGAAGTTGGAAATTTTTGTTGGGGTCAATGATGGTGTCGCTATTGGATTTTATGCAGCTAATTGTTAAAGAAGTGGAGTCGCCAGTTAAACGGCGAAAAGTTTGCCATATTTTGATAGGAGAGGTGTTGGGATTTATATTTGGCGTGATGTCGGAGAAGCTATTTGCTTTGCTTTGTTTGAGTAGTAGTGGGATGCTTTTGGAAATTGTTAAGTGCAACCATTTTGTGTTTTTTCAAGGATGAGAGTTCACTGTTCCACCAAGGAACTGCACCTTTAATTTGCATATCCCGAGCAATTCCATGCCAATTTTTTATATTCTCCCATCATATCCCGAGCAATTGCAAGCAAATTTTGTTACATTTTCCCTGAATGCAGCCTGCAAAAACGTATAATGGTAATTGACAAAACAAATAATGATCATATTTTCCACAGCATGTCGGTTGTAGTATCAGTCAGTCGTTAAAGGTTTGGCGAAGTGCTTATACAGCTGTTCAAAAAAATAGTAGTGTTCTAAAACTGACTGACTTAAAATTTGATAAAAACTTAAATTTAAAAGTAGAAACATAAAAGTGAGAACAAATAAATACTTTTAATTTAGATTATGAAATCTTAAACTTTTAATTAAACAGTGGAATTAAGAGCAGATGGAAAAACGTATAAAGAAATTCAAGAAATCATAAGATGCCCAATGATTGCTAACGCAATAAAGCACCATCCTAAGCCCGAATCCCGTGGACGAAACAAAAAAAAACATCAGCATTGGAGTTGGGGCTAAGTATTAGTGCTGTCACAGTCCGCAGGCGGCTGTTAAATGAAGGGCTATACGCTTGGAGTCCCCGCAAGGTACCATTACTCTCTAAAAAGCACATAGCAGCTCGGATAGCTTTTGTAAAAGAGCACATCACCTGGCCTGTGGAAAAATGGTGAAATATATTATGGACTGATGAGAGCAAAAAAATTTCTTTTTGGGGCATGTGGGTCCCGTTGTTTTTGTTGCTTTATATTTTTAATTTCCAAGCCATAAATGTTGTCAATTAGGAATGAATTATTTAAAAATACACCTTTTATATCTATAATTAAGAATAAAAACTTTGTATGTACATGAAATTTGTTGTTGTCATTCGGCAAAGATTAAATAACCAATATATTATTATTATTATTATAATTTATTAACATATAATATATATGTGTTAACAGAAAGAAAAGAGCACAAGTTGCGAGACTTTCGGCTCAATAGTACTAATTACAATGTTAAATATCGAATTTACATTTTTGGATGAAGTTATATATTTTTAAAACATTATCCTGTGTTGGTTCGTTTAAAATTTGCTGGACAGATTGATGTTGCGGCGATAGAAACTGGTTATGCTGGGTTGCAGAGGGGCATGTGCCAATGCCTAGAATGTGTTTTATGTCAAATACAGATCTGCAGCCACTGCATGTGGGCGGATCTTCCTTTTTAAGAAGATGTTTGTGTGTTACTGCTGTGTGCCCTAATCGCAATCTCACAAAGGTAGTTCATAGATTTGGGCATTGAAGTGGGGTATACAGTATGCAGTCTGTTGTTGTTAATTGTTGAATAATGATGGGAATAGTTGGCCCAAGACTGAAGTTGGTTGGTTTTTAAGCTGTTCTTGATGATCCTGGTAAAGTCTTCTTTTGTGTAAACAATCGTTTTAAAGACTGGGTATCGGTGTGCAAGGTTGGCAGCTAAATCCGCTCTTTCATTCCCTATTATACCCACGTGACTTGGTACCCACATAAGTTTTACTTTATTTGGCATATCAATCACTCGGTCTCTGATTTTGTTGATAATTGTGGCATTATAATTTGGGTTACAGATAGCAGTTACAACTGAGAAGCTATCCGTCGCTATGATAGATTTGCCTTTCATACTTGCAGCGATATCTGTGGCTTTTAATATTGCTATCGATTCGGCTGTAAAAATTGAAGCCTGTTCCGGGAGAATTCCTTTGGCCAGTAAGTCGTCGTTTTCGAATATGCATGCAAAAGATGTACTGTCTTTGGTTTTGGATCCGTCGGTGAAAATAAACTTCCAGCCGTTGGATTTAAGCTCAGAGGCGATTGCCGTATAGAGGCTACGATACATTGCTGGAGTCGTATTTAATTTTCGATGTTGGGCTAGTTCGATTAGTACAGAAGTAGGCTTGATTGACCAAGGTGGATGTATTTGGGCATATTTAAAGGGGCGGATAAGGGGAATTTCCATCCCTCTGGTGGCAGCAAAAGATGATGAGATAACACTTTGGAGACGTTTGGGAGATTTATTTTTCAAGGAAGATGATATGTCTTTGTCAATAACCGACTTATTTGAAAAAATGAGTTTGGCGACAAGTTTGATTTTTGTTTCAAACATCCGTTCTTCTATAGACGGTAAACCAGCTTCCAGTAGTATGTTCTTTATTGGGCTTGTTGGAAATGCATTTATGCTTCTCCGCGCGGCTTGATGGTAGGGTGCCTTTATAATGTTTATTGTAGATTTGGGGCTGATGCCGTATAGAAATAGCCCGTAATCGATTTTACTTAACACTAACGCTTTTGTAATTTTACAGAGGGTATGGATATGAGTGTTACATTTCTTACTGGCTAAATAATTAACAATGTTGGTTCTCGCAACAAGGCTCTTTCTTAGTTCTACACAGTGCAACTTCCAATTATATTTATTATTAAATACTATACCTAGAATATTTAAGTTGGTAACATTTTCAATATTAATATTGTTAAAACTTAAATTAATGTTGTTGCAAGAAATCTTGCGGCAAATGTGTAAGGTTTTGCATTTCTGTACGGAGAGTTTAGCACCAGAAAAGGTACACCAAGTTGTTATGTCTGCCATTAGTTTAGATATCACATTTTTTGTATGGGCGATCAGCATAAATGCAATGATCGGGAGTAGGATATTTACTTATGATCGCACTGATATAATATATATATAATAAATAGTATGACTGATAATGGCGAGCCCTGTGGGATGCCAATAACCAGTGGGAAAGAGGACGTAAAGCAGTGGTTGGCTTTAAAGCTTATTCTCCTATTGGTGAGGAAGGATCGTATGTAATTGTATATTTTGGGACCAATGCCCCACGTTTTGAGTTTATTTAGGATAATGTGAATGCCTATACGGTCAAATGCCTTTTCGAAGTCAAGAGCTAGGATTGTGACATGATTGCGAGCTGATATGGCGTTTGATATGTAATTATCAAGGTGTAATAGGGCATCGGTACAACCTTTGCCAGGTTTAAAAGCCACTTGATTATGGCTTATGCGTTTTTTTTATTCCATAAGCCAAAGTAATCGTTTCGCAATTGTTTTCTCGAGGACTTTAGATATACATGGGATTAGGGATATTGGACGGTACCCATCCACATTGTTTATGTTTTTATTCGGCTTAGGAATATGAATTATTGTGGCCGTTTTCCAAGTCTGTGGAATAACACCAGTGTTTACGACGTTATTATATAAGGCTAACATTCTAGGCATTATTGATGATGGGATGTAATTTTTATCATTGGATATGATATTCTATCCCTGCCAGGGGTTTTGCCCTTTAATTTGTTAAGGCAGCACTGTAGTTCTAGAAATGTTATTGGTTTTTCAATTTTAAGTGCTGGATTGAAGTTTGAATAACTGCTTACGGGATTGCTAATCGTAGCGTATTTTTGGGTGATGAAATTTGAATGGAAGTTTTCATCTTTGGATTGGGTTGACCAGATTTTGGCAAAGTGATTAGATATGTCCAATGGGGTGGAGAAGGTTTCATTAGGGGCTTCTGTTACCCTAATATTGTTTGGAGTATAATTACCTGTTAGGCAACGGATTTTATGCCAAATTTCTCCGCAAGATCATTTAGGGTTTATTGACGAAGTAAAGCTATCAAGGCATTTAGCCTTGCTGATTTTGAGCTCCCTACGGAATTAAGCATTCTTCTTCTTGAACGATATCAAATTTTCTTGGGATGGATTTCTTTTGAAATATTTCCAGGCTGACACTTTTTCATCTCTAAGGTGATTTAGTTCAAGCGACCACCATGGAACATTGCGTTTGGTGACTTTGGGAGAGCTCTGCGGAATTGATTTGATTGCAGCTGTGCGAATTGCTTTCAGAATTGTGGCAGCCTCTTTATTTGTGTTGGTTGATGCAATGTTAACTGATAGATAATCTACAATGTGCTTCTGGAAAGAAGCCCAATTAGCAAAATCAGTTTTAAATTTTGAGCTTACAGGTGTTGTTGTGTTGTATAGTATGCAGGGCCGTTGGTGATCTCAACTATAATAGGGAAATGGTCGCTATTATAGAGATCATCTAATATTTTCCAAGAGGTTTTTGCGCATAATTCTGGAGAGCAGCAGATGACATCAACACGTGTCAAGGTGCCATGTGTGGAAAAGTGAGTGGGAGAGCCATCATTAAGTATTGTAAGATTGTGTGCACCCCTGGGGTTGGTATTTGCTGAACCCCAAGTCAAGCTCCAAGAATTAAGATCTCCAGTAAGGATGATGAGAGTAGAAGAAGAAGAGAAGAAGAATATTTGATAAGTCGGCTACGGTAAATGGTTGGTCGGGGAGGACATAGAGACATATTATTGTAATTTTAGGAGGAACATGAAGTTCAATAGCTACAGCCAAGAGATTAAAGTTTAAATGAATATGTTTATGCGGAATATTGTTTTTAACCAGAATACCCACTCCCTGTTTTGATGAAATATTATGAGGAAAGTTGAGAAAATAACGTTTGGTATAACATTGAAGACACAGTGTGTTTCTTGCATTGATATAACCACTGGGTTATATTCTTTAATTAGGATATTAAGCTCGTCGTAATTGTTTATGTAACCTTTTATGTTTCACTGGAGAATTTTTGTTTTTGGTTGGTGGGTGTTATGTTGATAAGATATGGGTCGTGAACTCCATTGTCTGGGGGTAGGGCGGGGGGGGGGGGGTTGCAGTCTCCCCATCTACCTTCGACAATGAGGTCCACGACGAATTGTTGGATAATATGTGCTTGAATTGAGTAAATCTTTGGTGAGTTTTGGACAGAAGTATTATTGGTGCTCGTTAGAAGTAAGTTTATAAGAGGCTTAGAAGCTATTAGAGGTTGAGGCGTTTTGGGTTCGGAGGTAGTTATGTTAGTGCTTGGTGTTGATGGTGAGTGGTTTGGCAGGGTTTTGTTGGCAGTGTCTTTAGTGGGTGGAATTTTAGAAGCTGCGGCGGTGGTAAGTGTTTTCGTTTGTGTATTATTGATTTGTGAGTGTGAAGATCTTGCGGTAGTAACGCCGGAATTTTGTTGAGTTTGTTGTTTTTCAACTTGCTTTGAGTAGGAGCCTAAATAAGATGTAGAAGAAGATGGAAGTGTTTGGTTGTGCATGCGTTTGGCTTCGGCCATTGTACATTTATTGCGTGTTTTGATTTTCAAGATTTCCTTGTTTTGTAGGTATTTTGGACATTATCTTGATGAAGAGAATTTATATGATAGTTAACAATATCGCGAATAAACACGTTGCCTTACTCCTGAAACATAAGATTTGCAAGCCAATTGTTTTACATCTATCGGAGCTCTTCGAAGGAATAAAGCTTTCGGAAAGCGTATCTCATAAAATTCTTGAATTCTTTCGAGTCTAAGTTCTTGTGTATCATATGGTGAATACCAAATGATGGATGAATATTCTAAATACGGTCTAACTAACGAACAGTAGATGGACTTCAGACTAGATATATGGCGATAATCCTTACTATTTCTTTTTTAAAAATCATAACATAGCGTTAGACTTCGCAATCGTCATAATGTAGTAAAAAATCCAACTTAGGGTCAAAAATTACACCGAGATCTTTAACTTCTAGGCGATTAAGTCTATGATTGTTTATGAAATAATCGTAAACAATCGGAGATGTTATTCCATATGCCGTGAATATTTTACATTTTGAAATATATAGATATAAGATAGGGTCCGTGTGGACCCACTGTGTTGCCCAGAAGGGGAAATGTTCCTCCTTGTACCCTTATCGCGCTCATCGAGACATTGTATTCGTTGTATGTGTTGACCTCTCTTCGTCCAGCCAGTCCGACATACTAATGAATCTGAAAAAGTTAGATAGTCGGATGTTATTGATTTCTTGCAGGTCCTGGAAGAATTCTATCGCAGTTGGCTGAGGCTAGGGTAGTAGCAGAGATAATGAGGATTGTCCTCTATTTTTTCCACATCGCCGCATCCTCTGCATATGTAGTCATGGGATAGTCCCATTTTTGTTGCATGGTACAGATGGTTATGTCCCGTTAGAGGTCCGACCACCATCATTAGTAATTGAATCATACCAATATTATCATAATAAAAAGAAATGACAATAATTTCCTAAATAATTTCTGTTTTATTATATAATCAACATCGGCCCTTAAAATTTAACCACCCTTTATATCGATAAATACAACTTGAAGTCCTCCGCGAATGCTAGAATTTGGCAGTAATTAAACAATTCATGAACATCGTTTATGAACGTGACTTAAAACCATAGGGAGGAAGCAATTGGTAAAGACCGATAAAGTAATTGGAAAACCTCTCTAACATTGTTGAGTGAATTCCCAGCGAATTAAGCTTGTTCAAAAGCAAAGTGTAATGTACTTTATCGAACGCTTTTGAGAAATTTGTGTAAAGTGCATCAACTTGCAAACGATTTTCCAAATTTGAATATATATAATTTAAAAATAAAGACAAATTAGTGGTACATGACCTCTTCTTCTTCTTCTTCTTCTTCTTCTAGTGGCACTACAGTCCGAGGTGGAACTGGGCCTCAGTCAACATGCTTCTCCAGCTGGCACGATCTTTAGCCAGCTGTCTCCAATTACGCGCACCAATTTGGTTGAGGTCCTTCTCCACTTGTTGACGCCATCGATTTTGTGGGCGTCCTCTATTGCGTTGTCACACTGGTTCGGAGTCGAAGACTCTTCGGGCTGGAGCAGTGTTGTCCATGCGCTCTACATGGCCTAGCCATCTTAGGCGCTGAATCCGTAGACGACTGACTAGGCTCATGTCGCTGTACAGTTCGTACAGTTCATGGTTGTGTCTTCTTCTCCAGAAACCATCAACGCAAACAGGACCAAAGATGGAACGCAGAACTTTTCTCTCGAAAAGACCAAGGACTGCTTTATCTGGTCTTGAGACTGTCCAGGCTTTTGCGCCATAGAGCAGGACAGGGATGATGAGGGTCTTATATACTGTTAGCTTGGTCCTTCGAGAGAGAGCTCTACTACTCAATTGCCTCTTGATCCCAAAGAAACAGCGGTTGGCAAGAGTTATTCTGCGTCTAATCTCGGTACTGATGTTGTTTGTACTGTTTACCTGGGAGCCGAGGTAGGCGAAGTCCTTAACTACCTCGAAGTTAAAGCTGCCTACGGTGACGTTCTGGCCGAGACGTCGGTGTTGTGCGTCCTTTCTAGGTGACAGCATGTACTTCGTTTTGACCTCATTCACTGTTAAACCCATTTTTGCGGCCTCCGCTTCAATACCAGCAAACGCTTCATTGACGGCTCGCTGTGTTCGACCAATCACGTCAATGTCGTCCGCGTATGCTAGCAATTGTACGGACTTCTGGAAGATCGTGCCTCTAGTGTTGGCGTTTGAGTTTCGCACGATTTTCTCCAGGATGATGTTAAAGAAGTCACATGACAGCGCGTCGCCTTGTCTAAACCTTTTTTGACACTGAAGGTCTCGGTGAGTTCGTTACCGACCTTGATGGAGCAGCGAGAGTTCTCCATCGTCATCCTGCACAATCTGACGAGTTTGGCAGGAATGTCAAAATTATACATGGCGTTGTACAGCTCGTCTCTATGCACGCTGTCATATGCGGCCTTGAAATCGACGAATAGGTGGTGGGTGTGGATTTGCATCTCTTGGGTTTTTTCCAGGATCTGCCGTAGTGTGAAAATTTAGTCGATGGTGGACTTTCCCGGCCTGAAACCGCACTGGTAAGGACCTATCAGGTTATTCACGAATGGTTTCAGGCGCTCGCACAAAACGACAGAGAAGATCTTGTAGGCGATGTTTAGGAGACTTATCCCTCGGTAGTTGGCGCAGTTGAAGGGCTCTCCTTTTTTGTGGATCGGGCAAACGATACTGAGGTTCCACTTACCGGGCATGCTTTCCTCCGACCATATCTTACAGATGAGTTGGTGCATGTACCCTACCATCTCATCTCCAGCTGCTTTAAAGAGTTCAGCAGGCAGTCCGTCTGCACCAGCAGCTTTGTTCGACTTTAGTCTCGATATAGCTATCTTGACTTCGTCTAGGTCGGGGGGACGGAATTCTCTTCCATCATCGTCCATTGTGTGGAGTGGAACATTCTGCCTGACAGCGGTATTGGTGTCTTCCTCGCCGTTTAACAGTCTACAGAAGTGATCTTTCCAGATTCTCAGTATAGACTGCGACTCTATTACTAGTTGCCCATCTTCGTCCATTGTGTGGAGTGGAACATTCTGCCTGACAGCGGTATTGGTGTCTTCCTCGCCGTTTAACATTCTACAGAAGTGATCTTTCCAGATTCTCAGTATCGACTGCGACTCTATTACTAGTTGCCCATCTTCGTCCCGACAGGCTTCTGTCCGAAGTTTATACCCATGGGATAATTGTTTCACCCGTTGGTAGAACTTTCGGATATCATTTCCGCCATAACACCTCTCCATCTCTTCGATCGCGAGCTTCTCATGCCCTTTCGTCTTCTTTTTGAGAAGCCGGTGCTCTTCCCTTCTTTTAAGTTCGTAGAGCTCACGAACCGCTCTCGTCCTTCTGTCCAGCGTCGCCTTATATGCCGCTTGCTTCTCTGGATGAGCCTGCATGCACTCGTTGTCAAACCAGGGGTTTTTTCTGGGCGGCTTTTTCAAACCTAACACATCAGAGGCAGCTTCTCTGATGGCGTTTTGACAACGGTTCCATTGTTCGTCGATTGTTTCGCCTGGCAGGGTTGGACCTCTGAGAGCTTCAGGGAGACTCGATCGGCAAAGTCCATGGCGGTCGATTGCGATTGTAGCTTTACGACGTCAAACTGTTTTGGTTTTGTTCTACTCCGTTGTCCTTTCGATATCCGTGGTCTTACCTTGGCTACAACAAGGAAATGATCCGAGTCGATGTTGGCTCCTCGGAATGTTCGGACATCGAGAATACTGGAGGAGTGTCTGACGTCGATCGCAATATGATCAATCTGGTGGACGGTTGATTGATCAGGGGACCGCCAGGTCCCTTTGTGAATATTGAGGTGAGGGAAATGTGTGCTGGCTACAGAGAGGTTTCTCCCCGTCACGAAGTCCAACAGCCTGAGTCCGTTCTCGGACGTGTTGTCATGTAGGCTATGCTTCCCGATGACTCTAGCAAAGACGTCTTCCTTACCCAGCTTTGCGTTAAAGTCTCCTAGAACGATCTTGGTGTCGTAGCTGGGGCATTGATCGTAGGTCCTTTCTAGGAGATCGTAAAAGTCATCCTTGCCATCCTTGTCATCCGTTGGGGCGTGGGCGCAGATTAGGCTGATGTTGCCGAATGTAGCCTTGATGCGGATTGTTATGAGGCGCTCGCTTATGTATTTAAAGCTTAAGACAACAAGCCCGCACCCAAACAAGCGCTGCCTTCTCTCTTTGTAGCAATCACCGTAATAAATGTCGCAGTTTTTCATCCTCTTTTTGCCCGGCCCATCCCATCGCGCTTCCTGAATGGCAGTGATGTCTGCCTTATAGGATTCTAGGGCCTCCACAAGTTCATCGGCTGCACGTGGTCTGTTAAGGGACCTCACATTCCGCGTGCTAAACCGAAAATCGTTGTCCTTATTTCGTTTTCCATGGTCGTCAGCAGTAGGGTCATCCGTATCCGAGGCTTGTAGCCGTTTCTGAACTCTTAATTTTTTTTAACACGGTAGGGAAGTTACCCCCACGCGAAACCCCCGAACATGGAGGACCGGGTCCTAGTTTAAACCCCTAGACAAGGGGCCGCTGCACACATTGGTTCACCTCTAAGCGGTTGCTGTAGGCTGTGAGCTTACTTGACCTGTGTAATTTCAGGGATCGTTGCTGGCATCTCGCCAAGTTGAGAGCAGTCAACAACTTTGCCCTGCATGCACAGGCCCGCAAAGCCATGCTGCCTTCTGGAAATAAATTCTTTTACAAGGCATTCGAACAATTTTGGTATGGAAGAAAACTTTGATATAGACCGATAGTTTTCTACTTTTTGTTGTATACCGCTTTCGTTAATTGGTGTTAGAAAAGAATATTTCCATTCATTTAGGAATTCACCCTTTAAAAACGACTGTTTAAAAATTGCTTTAAGAGGTCGAAAAAAAGAGTTCCAACACTTTTTTAATATTACAGCCGGGATTCCATTAGGGCCTAGTCTGTAATTAAGGTTTTTTAAGGCATTAATTAAATCGTTATCTGTTAATTGTAATAAACCTATATGAGTTAGAGGGAGTTTTGGAAAAAATTCGAGTTAGAGAGAGAAACATTTTTTTTGTTTTAAAGCGTTTATTAAATTAAGAAATTAATGCGTATATGGGCACAACCATACCCCAATCTTAATTCTCATATCGATGAAAGTGTACTATGAGGAATATCAAAATTTTCAGCAATTCTGACTTTGTTCTTAAGTCGCTTCTCAAATTTGTCAATAAGATGAATTTTCAACCAATCTCAACCTATTGACACAAGTTCTTCTTCCGAATCATAAAACTGCTGCTAAAACAAGGCAAACAAACCAACCAATTAGATTGAAATTAGAAACGGGGCCTTATTTGTGTTTTGGTATATGCGAGCAAAATATCAACTTGATCGGGGCAATTCTAAAAGCTGCATCATCAGCATTTAAATATGGAACTAACTTCTGCCTATCACCATCGAACGGTTTTATGAATTTGAAAAGAGTCGGCTACATTGTTTCCATCTACTTCGTGCTCTTCGTTATTTTCATGATTTTCATTCATGTTTGTTAAATTATTGATATAATCAGAATATTTATATAATCACAAGCACAATTTCGATTGAATTTTGATAGCGAATGATTGAGTTTTAATAGCGGTGAGATTTATAATAATTTTCTTGTTTATTTGATATTTTTAAAATTATATATTTGGTGTGGCAATTGTATAAGGAGTTAAGGAGTAAATACCACATATGACGAAGTCCGAGAGATGTAAGTCTACAATTCGTGGCGAAACGTTTATTAATGTTCAGGATTCGATGAGTACTCAAGTGAAATTTTAACATATAACAATATGTAAATATCTTAAAACATATAACAGTACAAAAACTGAGAAAAAAATTGAGCGAAGTAAAAGAACTGCTAGAAGCGATCGAAACAAGAAACGTAAGAAGATTAGGAGAAAGGCAAGACATGTGTGAAAAAGTATCACAGAAATAAAAAAGAAAAATTTCAAAAAGTATAGTGAAAACTTTGTAATGGCCAATGGCGAGAAATCAAATGTCTTTTGCAGAAATTGCTAAACTGCAAATGACAATTTCCAAAAAAAAATGCGGAAAGAACTATCATTAATAGTTAAACCAGAAGAGAAACAAAAAATAGCAAAAACAAGGAAGAATCTTAACAACAAAGTAGATCCAAAAATCTGAAAATATCTATTATTATTATTATAATTTATTAGCATGAAATTAAAATTACATACTAACAGAACAGTCTCCGTCTAGCTCTCGCAGCGTCAACATCGTGACTAGCTTGTTAATTCCAGTGTTTGCCGATAGTGTTTTCTTACTCTAAGTAAGTCTCCTTATCTCGCTCTCTCTTTAGTGTCACCTATTTTCTTTTAAACCGCGTGTTTAATTTACTTTTCCCGCCACTTGCTTGTCTTCAACAGCACGATGGCCCCGGGGCCAAATAAATCTAAACCCGGGAATAAATTTAGCGAGTTGGCTTTTGATGACCCGCTAAACTTTGAACCCTATCCCAAAAAAAAATAAAACTAATTCTGTTAGTAATTTCCCCACCCTTCCTCTGACCACCAACATCAAAAACCCTAGATTCGTACTGATATCAGCAAATGATGTAAATAAGCCCCTAACTTCGGTTAGCATTTTCCTTGATAACATCATAATCATTGATAAATAAATTCATTGATAACATCAGTACAGAGTACGAGAGTATATCTCAGTTGAGGGATGGCAATATACTCATATTAGCCAAATCACAAAGAGTCGCGGACAAATTCCTTCGAGTTTCTAACATTGCAAATCAATGCCCTGTCAGTGTCAAACTGCACACAAGCCTAAACTCATCAAAGGGAATTGTATATGCCCCATGTTTAATTAATATCCCTGAAAGTGAAATTCTGGTTGAAATGAAGGCACAAGGTGTAACCGATGTTTATAAATTCACAAAAGTTATTAATGGTAACCGAATCTCCTCTGGTCTCGTTTTAATAACATTCGACCTTTACCAGGTCCCTAAAACAGTAGGCATTGGTTGGTATAAAGTTAAAGTGCAAGAATATATACCCAACCCCATGAGGTGCCGTAACTGTCAGTTACTCGGTCACACACAGAAAAGGTGCAATAATCCGAAATCTTGTGCTACATGTAATCTTCCACCACATGAACCCACTGTATGCACTCGCACCATGTGTGCAAACTGTTCGGAAGCTCATCCGTCCTCCTCTAATACTTGCCCGAAATATCTTCAAAACAAGGAGATTCTCAAAATAAAAACAAGAAGTAGGTGCAGTATGGCAGAAGCAAAGCGGATTTACAACCAATCTCAACCTATTGATACAAGTTCTTCTTCCCAATCATACGCTGCTAAAACAAAGCAAAGTAACCAACCAATTTCCAATAGTAACAGAGCAGCAGCTACTGCTGTCTCAAGCTTAACTTCAACTCCCCCTAATAACTTTTCCAACACTTCATCTCACTCCTCAGTCAACAAACCTAACCAACCTACATCAGCTACACAAATCAATAATACTACCACCTCTCCTTCTCAGCCATCAACATCTGGTCTTAATATAACTTCTCATCAAAACCGTCCACTTTCATCACCACCCACCACATTAAACTTCAACCAATCTTCCCTGAACTCACCAATAAGCTCCATCACCAAAAATCTTATTAACAGCAATAATTACTTTATTAACCCATCCGATAAGGATGATAAATTATAATTCTATAGATAATTCCCCCGCCCATGGGTCGCAGTCTACACTGGTTGGGAATGGGTCGGTATTGCCTGTTTCCAGGCGACCTCGGCCCCCTCCCGATCAGTGTAGACCGCGACCCTCTTCTCAAGAACCCCCCAATTTGCCCAACCGCACTAATAAAATATTTAAGATCCTTCAATGGAACATACGAGGATTTATCAACAACTATGACGAATTAAATATATTAATCAAAGAACAAAACCCTTCAATTATTTGCCTCCAGGAAACGCATTGTGCCTTCAACCATTCACCCAATACACCAAAAGGTTTTACTAGTTACTTTCATAACTTTGACCTCAACACCTCTTCAAAACAATGTATTGCTGTCCTTATAAAAAATAATATCACTCATAAAAGATTGTTGATTAATTCCAATCTCTAGGTCATTGCCGTTGAAATTTCTTTGGGCATTAAACTTACCGTAGTTACGGTTTATATACTGTCCGATCAAAGATTTTCAAAATTGGACTTGGAAAATATAATAGACCAAATACATACCCCTATCATCCTGGTCGGGGATGTAAACTCTTGGAGTACTCTTTGGGGATCTGCTCATTCCAACACCAGAGGCAGAGAAATAGAGTCTTTCATTAACAACTATAATCTCACTATTCTAAATGACGGCTCCCCAACACATCTTTCTACACACGGTACACTTACAAATATTGATATTTACTGCTGCTCGCCCGAATTAATTGGTGCAATGTCCTGGAAAATTTTGGATGATCTCCATAGCAGCGATCATTTTCCAATAATATCCACTATTGCTCTTGGCCTTGGGTATTTGAACCTTCAAGGCATACCAAAATTTAAAACCGATAATGCTAACTGGGCTTACTTCCATAAGCTGGTATTTGAGGAATTATCGGGTAAATTAATATCATCCAACCCTAACAAAGAGGCCGCGATAATCCTGAAAGCTATGAGGTCTGCATCAAATAAATCTATCCCACAATCCCAACCAAAAACTCAAAAACGTACCGTACCATGGTGGAGTCCCAATCTTTCAAAACTTCGTGAAGACAAGCAGTTGGCATGGAAACTCTTCAAAAAACATCCCAACATATCTAACCTCATTTAATACAAAAAGACTGATGCCAAATTCCGTAGGGAATTAAAAGTTAGCAAAACCAAAAGTTTGCATGATTTCACCTCTTACATAAATCCTAATTCGTCATCATCTAAAATCTGACACTGCATACGGTCCCTTACAGGCAACTCCATTCCCCACTCTATTTGCTCCATAGAATCTCCTGATGGTCCCAAAAGCAACCCGCAAGATATCAGTAATTGCTTTGCCAAAAGATGGTCTAATCTTTCTAGAGACGAAAATTTTCCACCAAAATTCAACTCAGATAAGGTAGTAGCTCTATACCTGCCACTGATAGCCAGCCCAAGTTTTATCTCCCGACCTGCCAAGCTTATGGAGACTCAAATTACACTTCTGGAATTAGAATACGCTTTAGCGAAACTCAAGGGCAAGACTCCAGGTAGAGACCGGATATCTTACCCTTTGATAAAAAAAAACTGCCATTACCGGCTAAACACAGACTACTGACTCTATATAACAACATTCTTCAATTAGGCACTATCCCACAACACTGGAAACAAGCTACAGTTCGTCCTATATTGAAACCCAAGACTCAAAATAACATCGTGGAAAGCTACCGCCCTATTTCACTGATATCTTGCTTGTCCAAAGTCCTTGCTCCTTTTTGACCAATAGGAAAATTTATGTAAGGGTCAACAACACCTACTCGAATTCACTGCCGCTTTCAATGGGATACCCCAAGGATCGCCCCCTTTTTGTAATTCTTTTCATTATTGCTTTTAATGACCTCGACTATAATCAGAAACCACAAACTCCTGGATCACATCACCTATGCTGATGACGTTCTCATCATCACATCACATTCTAAATCTTATAATAAATGTAAATAATGTTTAGTGTTTAACAATAAATATAATTGGAAAAGTCATTGTATAGCTTTAAAAAAAACCTGGCTGAGAGGGCAAATATTGTAAATTATCTCTCTAGTAAAAAAATTAATGCTCATACTTACACCTTAAGCTCAATCACAAGATCGTTATTACTTAGTAAGATAGATTATGGTTTATTCATCTTTGGTAATTCACCCAAATCAACTTTAAACACCATAAAAGCACCGTACCATCAAGCTGCACGTCGGAGTATCAACGCTTTCAGAACCAGCCCGATAAAAAATGTTCATGCCGAAGCGGGTCTTCCATCAATCGAAGAGCGAATTGAAGCCTCTCTCGCCAAACTCTACATAAAGCTGCTCTATTCCAAAACTCAAGTTTAGCTTATGTGGACTTACTTGCTAGACAAAAGTACTTAAAACTAGCTTAACTAACTTAAGAGTTTACACATTTTTGTTTTGTTTTTCTTAATACTAACCTACTGACCCTATGCGGGTACTCTAAGCTAATCTAATCTACGGTATAAATGTGCCTTTCGGCTTAATCTATGTTTGTTTAGTCCTTAGACAATCTTTTGTTACATTTTTCATTTGTCAAGAAAATTTTTGAAAAAACTTGACTAAACTTAACTTCCTTACTTAACTACTTAAACTACCTTATACTAACTTACCCTAACATAAAACTTAAGACTATCTTAACTATGTCCGTAACAGTACGGACACGTGCACCGGGGCGTATATTTTATGTATATGCCTAACATATATATTTTATACGTCGTGGTGCCCCCTTTTCTTTTTTGTCTTTTTAATTTTTTTTGGATATTTGTTTTTTATTTTTTTTGGATTTTTAGTTTTTTAATTTTGAATTTTTAATGTTTTATTTTTTCTTTTTTCCCTTATAACTACCTTAATCCTATGTAAGTTGGCCACCATGGTCAACTATCTGGTCAGCTAGATCTAGAAAAGCCAGCGGTGGCGGAGACTGGTTTTGGTGTAACCACCAGTAAAATAGCCGTTCTTTGACAGACTCGTGACTGCGAGCGACATCTCGTTCGTATTGGAGTCGCCTGTCCACTGTTCGGCGTACGACGTGGAAGATGACAGGACATCCTTGTGGATCCTGTATTAGGCCAATTGTGTCGAGATAGAGGAACGCTTCAGGAGGAATAAAGCCGGTGAGGCGCACTCTCTCATGGTACATAACATTGGGGTAGTAAGCCCCAAAGATCAGACTGTTGGAAGAAGTCATAGCTCGTGCAATATGCGTTCTGATCAGTTTAATAATAAAATTTTCTATCCTGTTCAAGTTTGCCTCGTTGTACAGGACCTCGTTAGGATAGAACTTCTTGTACTCAGACTCGGGTGTACGATACAACCGGAGACAAGTGCGAAGACACTGTCTCTCGAACAACCTCATCTTTTCCATCTGGGAAGAACTCACATTGAACCATAGTGGACAACAGTAGGTCATAACTGGCCGGATGAGGGCCATGTAGCAGATTACCTTTACTCTGGTGTCAAGTTGGCTGCTGTAAAACAACCCCCTTGCCACAGCAAGGGCCTTTTTAGCTTTCGCCAGAGCAATATCTATATGTTTGTCAAAATACAGATATTGGTCCAGCCAAATGCCAAGATATCTAACTACACTTTTCACATCTAACGGCCGTCCCTGCGGGTCAACTATGCCGAACTTACGCCAGTTTGTGGGCGTATCCCATGCTGCCATGTACAGCGGGGTCCTGAAAAGGATAGTTTCGCACTTCAGGAAGTTGATAATCAACTTCCAGTCGTCGCAAAATCGCTGAATTTGTTCGAAGTCACATTGCAACAAGTTATTTATTATTTCCACCTTCGGTGCTGATCTGTACGCTACTAGATCGTCGGCGTACGCAATTAAATGCGGCATGGAACCTATAAGATCTGCAGTGAATATTGAGAACAAGATCGGCGAATCAACCGCTCCCTGTTGCAGACCATTTTTGATGTCAAAGACCGTGGAAGAAGTTACGTCGCCACTTTTCACGAAGAACTTTTTACCTATCATGTATAGCAATGATTTGCTTATGCCGAGCCTGACCAGCTTGAGGAAGATGCTTTCTAACCAAACGGTGTCGAACGGTCGAACTCTAGCTTGAACTCAATATTGTGCTCTGCCAACCAGTTATACAGTGGGGTCCCCCTGTCGTTATGCACTCTATTGCCCCATTCTCTATGCTTGGAGTTCAAATGCCCAGCAATGATATAGTAGTTTTCCTCCGAGCTCAGTCGAGGCTAGTGAAAAGAGTATCGCGTTCTGAAATGAAGTTGCGATTGAGTGCAGTATTGTCAGCTGCGTAGATCGCGATCACATATATACTCTTTCCACCCTGAAGAGGAATGCGTGCAATACACGTTCTAGCACTTGAAATCTTCGCACTTCACTGCTATACATGGCCTTATGACAGAGGCCTTTTTTGATTAAGAGAGCGACCCCGCCCCCTCGCAAGGATTGGGGACGGTCTCTTCGAACTACGTGGTAATTCTTGTACCAGAGTGTGCGCGTGTGTTTAACAATAAATATAATTGGAAAAGTCATTGTATGGCTTTAAAAAAAAGGCTTGTTGAGTCGTAAGCCATGCATGGTGGGTAAGACTAGCTTCTAAATCAACTGATTCGTTCCCTTTGATACCAGTATGACTGGGGATCCACATTAACTTAAGTTTGTTGGGAGACAGACAGACAGACTGTCGGTGCAAATGACATATTACCCTTTGGACTTGGCAATGTAGTTAACTGCCTTTTGGATTGCCACAGCTTCTGCTGTAAAGACAGAAACATACTTTGGTAGTAGCCCGGATGTTATAAAATTACCATTTTCTTTGGTAACTGCAAATGATGTACTGTGGTCTATTTTGGATCCGTCCGTGAAGATAAAATTCCATCCTTTGAGTTTCAGATCGGCGGAAATTCTTGTATAGGATGTGTGAAGGACCTCTTTCAGGGTGTTTTTTTTGTCGTACCTGGTCATGCCCAAAATAAATGAGTCAGTTTTTATGCTCCACGGAGGAAATTTTGTTGTGGGATGGTGTAGTACAATTTGCGGTAAACCGAGGTTACTCCCAATGATGCGGGCTTTCGTAATAGCTGACAAGATTGATTTTGGTGTGTTGATGTTGCATGCTAAATTCTTCGTTATGAGCGAGTTTTTGGAATAGAGCAGCTTTATGTAGAGTTTGGCGAGAGAGGCTTCAATTCGCTCTTCGATTGATGGAAGACCCGCTTCGGCATGAACATTTTTTATCGGGCTGGTTCTGAAAGCGTTGATACTCCGACGTGCAGCTTATGGTGTTTAAAGTTGATTTGGGTGAATTACCAAAGATGAATAAACCATAATCTATCTTACTAAGTAATAATGATCTTGTGATTGAGCTTAAGGTGTTAGTATGAGCATTAATTTTTTTACTAGAGAGATAATTTACAATATTTGCCCTCTCAGCCAGGTTTTTTTTTAAAGCTATACAATGACTTTTTCAATTATATTTATTGTTAAACACTAAACCAAGAATGCTTAAATAATTTACATTGACAATACTGACATTATTTATTATAAGATTTAGAATGTGATGTGATGATGAGAACGTCATCAGCATAGGTGATGTGATCCAGGAGTTTGTGGTTTCTGATTATAGTCGAGGTCATTAAAAGCAATAATGAAAAGAATTACAAAAAGGGGGCGATCCTTGGGGTATCTCATTGAAAAGCGGCAGTGAATTCGAGTAGGTGTTGTTGACCCTTACATAAATTTTCCTGTTGGTCAAAAAGGAGCGGATATAGGTGTAAATTATAGATCCAACACCCCATTCTCTAAGTTTATTTAATATTAAATGTATACCAATCTTTAGATATGAACAAATCAAGATAAAGGAGCGCATCTGCACAACCCTTATTTGGACGAAAAGCTACTTGGTTTGGACTTAATAAGTTATTCGACTCCAAAAACCACAGAAGGCGCTGTGCAACTATCTTTTCAAGGACTTTGGACAAGCAAGATATCAGTGAAATAGGGCGGTAGCTTTCCACGATGTTATTTTGAGTCTTGGGTTTCAATATAGGACGAACTGTAGCTTGTTTCCAGTGTTGTGGGATAGTGCCTAATTGAAGAATGTTGTTATATAGAGTCAGTAGTCTGTGTTTAACCGGTAATGGCAGTTTTTTTTATCAAAGGGTAAGATATCCGGTCTCTACCTGGAGTCTTGCCCTTGAGTTTCGCTAAAGCGTATTCTAATTCCAGAAGTGTAATTTAAGTCTCCATAAGCTTGGCAGGTCGGGAGATAAAACTTGGGCTGGCTATCAGTGGCAGGTATAGAGCTACTACCTTATCTGAGTTGAATTTTGGTGGAAAATTTTCGTCTCTAGAAAGATTAGACCATCTTTTGGCAAAGCAATTACTGATATCTTACGGGTTGCTTTTGGGACCATCAGGAGATTCTATGGAGCAAATAGAGTGGGGAATGGAGTTGCCTGTAAGGGACCGTATGCAGTGTCAGATTTTAGATGATGACGAATTAGGATTTATGGAAGAGGTGAAATCATGCAAACTTTTGGTTTTGCTAACTTTTAATTCCCTACGGAATTTGGCATCAGTATTTTTGTATTAAATGAGGTTAGATATGTTGGGATGTTTTTTGAAGAGTTTCCATGCCAACTGCTTGTCTTCACGAAGTTTTGAAAGATTGGGACTCCACCATGGTACGGTACGTTTTTGAGTTTTTGGTTGGGATTGTGGGATAGATTTATTTGCTGCAGACCTCATAGCTTTCAGGATTATCGCGGCCTCTTTGTTAGGGTTGGATGATATTAATTTACCCGATAATTCCTCAAATACCAGCTTATGGAAGTAAGCCCAGTTAGCATTATCGGTTTTAAATTTTGGTATGCCTTGAAGGTTCAAATACCCAAAGCCAAGAGCAATAGTGGATATTATTGGAAAATGATCGCTGCTATGGAGATCATCCAAAACTTTCCAGGACATTGCACCAATTAATTCGGGCGAGCAGCAGTAAATATCAATATTTGTAAGTGTACCGTGTGTAGAAAGATGTGTTGGGGAGCCGTCATTTAGAATAGTGAGATTATAGTTGTTAATGAAAGACTCTATTTCTCTGCCTCTGGTGTTGGAATGAGCAGATCCCCAAAGAGTACTCCAAGAGTTTACATCCCCGACCAGGATGATAGGGGTATGTATTTGGTCTATTATATTTTCCAAGTCCAATTTTGAAAATCTTTGATCGGACACTATATAAACCGTTACTACGGTAAGTTTAATGCACAATGAAATTTCAACGGCAATGACCAAGAGATTGGAATTAATCAACAATCTTTTATGAGTGATATTATTTTTTATAAGGACAGCAATACATTGTTTTGAAGAGGTGTTGAGGTCAAAGTTATGAAAGTAACTAGTAAAACCTTTTGGTGTATTGGGTGAATGGTTGAAGGCACAATGCGTTTCCTGGAGGCAAATAATTGAAGGGTTTTGTTCTTTGATTAATATATTTAATTCGTCATAGTTGTTGATAAATCCTCGTATGTTCCATTGAAGGATCTTAAATATTTTATTAGTGCGGTTGGGCAAATTGGGGGGTTCTTGAGAAGAGGGTCGCGGTCTACACTGATCGGGAGGGGGCCGAGGTCGCCTGGAAACAGGCAATACCGACCCATTCCCAACCAGTGTAGACTGCGACCCATGGGCGGGGGAATTATCTATAGAATTATAATTTATCATCCTTATCGGATGGGTTAATAAAGTAATTATTGCTGTTAATAAGATTTTTGGTGATGGAGCTTATTGGTGAGTTCAGGGAAGATTGGTTGAAGTTTAATGTGGTGGGTGGTGATGAAAGTGGACGGTTTTGATGAGAAGTTATATTAAGACCAGATGTTGATGGCTGAGAAGGAGAGGTGGTAGTATTATTGATTTGTGTAGCTGATGTAGGTTGGTTAGGTTTGTTGACTGAGGAGTGAGATGAAGTGTTGGAAAAGTTATTAGGGGGAGTTGAAGTTAAGCTTGAGACAGCAGTAGCTGCTGCTCTGTTACTATTGGAAATTGGTTGGTTACTTTGCTTTGTTTTAGCAGCGTATGATTGGGAAGAAGAACTTGTATCAATAGGTTGAGATTGGTTGTAAATCCGCTTTGCTTCTGCCATACTGCACCTACTTCTTGTTTTTATTTTGAGAATCTCCTTGTTTTGAAGATATTTCGGGCAAGTATTAGAGGAGGACGGATGAGCTTCCGAACAGTTTGCACACATGGTGCGAGTGCATACAGTGGGTTCATGTGGTGGAAGATTACATGTAGCACAAGATTTCGGATTATTGCACCTTTTCTGTGTGTGACCGAGTAACTGACAGTTACGGCACCTCATGGGGTTGGGTATATATTCTTGCACTTTAACTTTATACCAACCAATGCCTACTGTTTTAGGGACCTGGTAAAGGTCGAATGTTATTAAAACGAGACCAGAGGAGATTCGGTTACCATTAATAACTTTTGTGAATTTATAAACATCGGTTACACCTTGTGCCTTCATTTCAACCAGAATTTCACTTTCAGGGATATTAATTAAACATGGGGCATATACAATTCCCTTTGATGAGTTTAGGCTTGTGTGCAGTTTGACACTGACAGGGCATTGATTTGCAATGTTAGAAACTCGAAGGAATTTGTCCGCGACTCTTTGTGATTTGGCTAATATGAGTATATTGCCATCCCTCAACTGAGATATACTCTCGTACTCTGTACTGATGTTATCAATGAATTTATTTATCAATGATTATGATGTTATCAAGGAAAATGCTAACCGAAGTTAGGGGCTTATTTACATCATTTGCTGATATCAGTACGAATCTAGGGTTTTTGATGTTGGTGGTCAGGGGAAGGGTGGGGAAATTACTAACAGAATTAGTTTTATTTTTTTTTGGGATAGGGTTCAAAGTTTAGCGGGTCATCAAAAGCCAACTCGCTAAATTTATTCCCGGGTTTAGATTTATTTGGCCCCGGGGCCATCGTGCTGTTGAAGACAAGCAAGTGGCGGGAAAAGTAAATTAAACACGCGGTTTAAAAGAAAATAGGTGACACTAAAGAGAGAGCGAGATAAGGAGACTTACTTAGAGTAAGAAAACACTATCGGCAAACACTGGAATTAACAAGCTAGTCACGATGTTGACGCTGCGAGAGCTAGACGGAGACTGTTCTGTTAGTATGTAATTTTAATTTCATGCTAATAAATTATAATAATAATAATAGATATTTTCAGATTTTTGGATCTACTTTGTTGTTAAGATTCTTCCTTGTTTTTGCTATTTTTTGTTTCTCTTCTGGTTTAACTATTAATGATAGTTCTTTCCGCATTTTTTTTTGGAAATTGTCATTTGCAGTTTAGCAATTTCTGCAAAAGACATTTGATTTCTCGCCATTGGCCATTACAAAGTTTTCACTATACTTTTTGAAATTTTTCTTTTTTATTTCTGTGATACTTTTTCACACATGTCTTGCCTTTCTCCTAATCTTCTTACGTTTCTTGTTTCGATCGCTTCTAGCAGTTCTTTTACTTCGCTCAATTTTTTTCTCAGTTTTTGTACTGTTATATGTTTTAAGATATTTACATATTGTTATATGTTAAAATTTCACTTGAGTACTCATCGAATCCTGAACATTAATAAACGTTTCGCCACGAATTGTAGACTTACATCTCTCGGACTTCGTCATATGTGGTATTTACTCCTTAACTCCTTATACAATTGCCACACCAAATATATAATTTTAAAAATATCAAATAAACAAGAAAATTATTATAAATCTCACCGCTATTAAAACTCAATCATTCGCTATCAAAATTCAATCGAAATTGTGCTTGTGATTATATAAATATTCTGATTATATCAATAATTTAACAAACATGAATGAAAATCATGAAAATAACGAAGAGCACGAAGTAGATGGAAACAATGTAGCCGACTCTTTTCAAATTCATAAAACCGTTCGATGGTGATAGGCAGAAGTTAGTTCCATATTTAAATGCTGATGATGCAGCTTTTAGAATTGCCCCGATCAAGTTGATATTTTGCTCGCATATACCAAAACACAAATAAGGCCCCAGTTCTAATCACGATTTCAATACATGGATAGAGTTCAACAATTTCCTTAAAAGTATATACGCAGAAGCTAAGAATCACACATCACACTGACATAAAGGTTTTATCTTGCAAACAACAACCTACTGTACCAATTTCGCAATATATTTGTTCAGTTATTCATAGATTGAAAGCCTTAGATATCAATACACACTAAAGTTATACAGATCCACACTATTCTGCAAAGATTCTCCACCACACAGGATAACAAAAAAAGACAAATGTAAACAAAAAAATAATATCCTGTGTCGAACGTTGTTCTATCCTCTGCAAAGAAAGTGCAGAGCTGTGCCATCCTTCGACGCGTGCACTTGTCGCCGTCCGTGCATCACGCGTGTGCCTAAAAAAAAAAAAAAGACCCCGCGGTCCCTCCACCCACAAAAGCCCCGCGAGTGCCGCCCAAAACAAAAAAACAAGTGTTTGTGTGAAGTGTTTCGGTGTCGAATGCGTTCGGTCCGCTCCCTCTCGCCCCCTTCCTTCACAAGCCACTGCTGCGCATTCTCGTTCGCAACTCCCGTTTCATTTCAAGCGGGTTGATGCTATGACTGAGAGTGCGTAGCATCTGACGTAGCGGATTTTAGAAGAGTGAATTCGTTGGTGGACCAACTCCAATCGATGTATGGGCATAACACCTACATCGTTTGTTGTTGGGAAGCTATTACGGAATTTGCACTTCTCAACTCTGCCTTACCACACGCAGTCGGAGTTTCGTACTTTTATATCTCCGTCTTGTTTTCTATGGAAAACTTTAGGGTTGATGTGTGCAATGTTCGTGGGCTAAGAGTGAATCTCTTCGCTGTGTATGTCCACTTGTTTTTATATAAACCAGCTGTCTTGGCACTAAGCGAAACACAGGTAGGTGAGAATACCGAATTATCGGATTTGACCCTGCCCGGATATAGCTTGGTGCCTCTTTTCTTTTTTCACCGCGGTCTCGCCATCTACGTGCGTAGTGATGTAGCTTACCACATTCAACCACAATATGGCCACTGCTCCAATCCGGAATTTAATTTTCTGTGGTTAAAAATCCATGTCCGTAAGCATTTAATCCACTACTGTTTTATTTACAGAAGTCCAAACTTGGATAGCAATTCAACTTTTAACGAATTTGATGCGCTATCCGATTCCATCTCAAGAATTGTATCCCTGTATCCTCGCACTGAAATTGCCATTGCGGGCGATTTCAATGTACACAATTCTAATTGGCTTCGACATTCAGGCCAGACAACACCCGAAGGAAGGTATGTCGAAATCTTTGCTGAGCTAAACAATCTGACTCAGCTAGTAAATGAGCCCACACGAATACCTGACATCGCAGATCATTCCGCCAACACCCTGGACCTGTTTCTCACCTCTCACCCTGATAAATATTCTGTTGACATACTGTCGCCTCTAGGCTCGTCTGACCATTGTGTCATATCAGCTAATTTCTCGTTATCACCATACACAGTTAGAGAACAAATTCCTAAAAGAACAGTACGGCTGTACGAGAAAGCCGATTGGAGCGGACTCAACAATTTCTTTCGGAATTTTAACTGGTCATTATGCTTCCTCGATAGTGACGTGGATGCCGCTGCTGATATGATCACAAACATTCTTCTGCTGGGCATGAGATCCTTCATTCCGCATAGAGTGAAAAGTATCAAGCCCAAAGAAAATGCATGGTATGACTCGAGCTGTAAAGAGGCTATCAGGTTGAGAGAGTTGAATTTCCGGGCATACAAAGTCAACCCTACTGAGGAAAACCGGAATAAGTTTAAACGGGCCAGAAATGACTGCAATGCAACTATCAGACGTGTGAAATTCTCCTATGATCAAAAGTTGAGGCAAAAAGTGCTTCAATGTCCCAAAGGTAGCAAAAACTTTTGGTCATTTGTAAAAAACATAAAGAATTCATTCATTCAGACATTCCAGCTGTCAGCTCTTTAGACAAAGCCAATCTGCTTGCGGCGCATTTTGCAGCTAGCTCAACACTGCCAGATTCCAATATGTCTCCACCTGTACTTGAGAGCGTTGATTTCACCATGGGAAAAATCCATTTCCGCACTCGTACAGTTGCAAGAGTACTTAAAGATCTCGACGTGCACAAATCCGCTAGCCCTGATGGTATTCCCCCTATACTTCTGAAGAGGTGTTCTTCTGCGCTGGCAAAACCATTGCGTAAGCTTTTTCATCTATCCTACTCTTTAGGTCTCTTTCCGAGCAGATGGAAAACAGCATTTGTCCAGCCCGTCCCTAAAAAGGGCGAATCTTCGTCACCCACCTCGTACCGACCCATAGCACTTACGTCCCTTCTTTCTAAGGTCATGGAAACGCTGATAAATCGTCAGCTTATGAAATATCTTGAATCGCGGAAGCTTCTTAATGACCGGCAGTACGGTTTCCGTAGTAACAGGTCCACTGGTGATTTGATAGCTTATCTCACCGAAAAGTGGAACACATCTTTGCATAATGCAGGTGAAAACAAGATCGTTGCACTTGATATTTCTAAGGCATTTGACAGAGTTTGGCATCAAGCTCTTTTGTCGAAAATGCGTGCATATGGTATCGATGAATCTCTTCTTCTATGGATTAGAAATTACCTTTCGAACCGTTCAATTCAAGTTGTTTTGGATGGGTTCAAGTCTGATATCCACCAAATAAATGCTGGTGTACCCCAAGGCTCTGTTCTGTCTCCGACACTCTTTCTCATTTTTATTAATGATCTCTTGTCTGCTACTTCTAATCCAATCCATTCCTTCGCTGATGACAGCACCCTCAGCTTTTCATATTCGTTCCGAGACTCACGACCCTGCCCTTCGGCCGTAGAATTGGAACGGCAGCGTATGTTAAGCTCCTTGAATTCCGATCTTGACAGCATAATTAACTGGGGAAACAACAACAGAGTGGAATTCAATGCTTCTAAAACTCAATGCTGTCTGCTGTCACTCAAGCGAACCCTTGTTAATCAGCCATTATCCATGAATGGTGCTTGTGTCGATGAAACCGGAAAGCTTTCCATCCTTGGTATGTGTATCAACAGAACACTTAGTTGGAACGATCACATATTTGAGGTCGCCAAAAATGCTGCGAAATGTTTAGGTTTCCTTAATCGATGCAAGAAAGCTTGAGTACAACGCTCATATCTGGTCTGGTGCCCCAAAGACCACCCTGCACCTACTAGATAGAATCCAAAAGCGAGCGATAAAACTTATAGGAGACAACAATGTCGCAGTCATTAGACTCGCTCGAACATCGACGTACCGTTTCTTCTTTGTCTGTATTTTATCGCTATTTCAACAAACGATGCTCAAGTGAGCTAGCCAACTGCATTCCTCCTCTCCATGAATTCACCCGCAATACTCGTCTCGCCAGGAATGCTCATCAGTTTACCCTTAAGCCTACTTTCGGACGCACAGTTAAATTTAGAGACTCGTTCTTCAGCCGTACTACGCGAATTTGGAATGCTCTTCCCAGCCCTATATTTCCCACAGACTACAACCCGCAGATATTTAAGACCAATGTGCACAGATTCCTCCTCTCCCTTTCTCCCTCTATACCTTCGGCCCGTGCTGTGTCTTGACCCCAGACACTTAAGGGTATTAGCAATCCCTTGAGCGCGCACAAATTACAAAAAAAATAAAAATAAATAAACATCCCTTTCCAACCCATTGAACCTCTCCCCTCACACCCATCCCCTTGACTATTTCAATCCTCTTCCATCATTTCATCACTAAGATCCCATAAAAAATCCCACACCACTCCTGAATCATATAGAGCCAACTTCATAGAACTGAATAATAATCTTCAAAAACTTTCCTTCATCTATGCAGACGGCCCTAAAATAGGCGACAGCATAGGTTTTAGTGTTACCAACGAAAATTAACTGATATCCTCCTATCTTTTTAAAAGCGCTGCAATTTAATAAAAACTCAACAAAAAATTTGCTATTTGAGCTGACCCCCTCCTCTATAGATGCTATCCTTAACATCAACAATCAGTCGTATTATCCTTCCATAATTCGCAATCTTTTACACCTACAATTTCCGAATACCAAATTAATATGGGTGACAAGTCATGTTCAAATAGCTGGTAATAAATTTACTGATAAAATCGCCAAAGAAACCTTGAAAACGCCTTCATATATCTCCCCCAACTACAATAATCACGATATAAATAATTTTATCAGGAAATCTACTGAATCATTCCTACATATTTGGGAAAGATCATCGGATTGGTACAGAACTACTAACAAAAATAAACTCTCTATCATGGAATACGCTCCAGCTTAAAAATGATCACGTATTGATATAAGTAAAATCACTAGACTCAGACTTGGACACAGCAGACTTTTCCATAAACACTATATCAACAAAAATAAATCATCCACTTGATCTTTTTGCAATCGATTTCCTATTAGCATCCGCCATTTCCTATCCGAATGTTCTGTCTTCCAAAACCATAGACTTAATTTCCAAACAAATCTTAATGTACCCCTCTCCAATCCAAATCCAGATAACTCCAAAATTATAATTGATGATGATGATGAACAAACATGTTCAATCTAATTTAATACTTCTGTACACATATTATGTTTAGCCTAAGGCTTCATCGCTCTGGCTAAACTTTTTTCTTATTTTTGTTAGTTTTTTTAAATAAATAAATAAATCAAGCCCGACATAAGTAAACATTAATAGAAAACCAATAAGAGTACATGTAAATACAGTCGACTCCGCTTAACTGAAACACCTGATTAGCCACAATTTTTTTTTCACTTAAGCTGTAATTTTTTTTCAGCGAACTTCGTAAAACTGATAAACAATTTCACTTATCCAGTCTGAAAAGAAAGTCCAAAAGTTACCTTAAGTCGTCACTTAAAATTTCAAGCTTCAAACTTAGGATCTAATTATAACCTTTCAAATTTATTTTAATTTTGATAAAAAATTTCTTCTACTCCTATTGTTATTACAGGGGATTTAAAAAATAATGCAAGTACGTCGTCGCAAATATAAAATAATCTATATAATAGCGCCCACTTTCCTATTATCTTTACGATCACCTATGGTTCGGCTTATCACCCAACTTATGTAAGCCGCAAATACAAAACTGATTATGCTAATTGGGCTTCTTTTCAGAAGCACATTATAAATTACTCCTCAGGTAACACTCCCTCGACCATTAAAAAACGAAGAGGCTGCTCTTCTTCTAAAAGCTATTCGTACTGCTGCAAACATTTTAATCCCTCAAAGTTCACCTAAAATCCCCAAGCGCAATGTCAAATGGTGGTCCCAGGAGCTTAACCTCCTTAGGAAAAGTCACAGCGTGGAAACGTTTTAAAAGACAGCCAAATCAGCAATGCCCAGGTCTTTACAACCTCACTTCAATACTTAATTCGAACTCGTCTCTCAAAAAAATTTGGCCAACATCCATTGCCTCACGACTATACTCCAAAAACTATTAAAGTCATAGGCCCTTAGTAATAGAAAATCATAGTCACTTCTAAAGTCGAATTTTGTTAGGTGTAGCTAAGGTACTTTTAAGTTTCCGTAGTAATAAATCAGTTTTAACAAAACTCGAATTTAACGTAATCATTGTGAATAAACCTGTCATATTCGCTATTGTGAGCTAGCACAACCTGTCATATTCGCTATTGTGAGCTAGCACAGCTGATTTTGACACTCATTTTGAAACATTAAACTATCACTTTTAAATTCGACTTAGATACGACTCGGCCACATATAAATATTTGTCGATTTTAGAAGTGGGTTGCTCGTTTATTACTACGGATTTCGTGTTAAACTCGAGTTTACGTAAAACTCGAGTTTAAATTCCTTTATTACTAAGGGCCATAGAGTCACCCACTGGTCTCCTTTCTACCCCTGCCGATATTAGTTTCCATTTTGCCCTGACTTCGTCAGTCCTTTTTGAAGATGTTAACTTTCATGAAAAATATGTAAGTACGTATGAAAATCAAAAAACAAAAAATTCATTTCATTTTCATTCATTCACATTTGTGACAACACTTGCAACGCCATCCACATAATGATCTATGGAAGTCATGCTTATGTGACAAATTGCACATCTCAGATGATGTGGGATATTGTACCACTTCACTTTTTAGAATGAGTACATCATACAAACTCATTAAAAATCCGTGTCATACCCAACACTACTATACAAATTAAAGGGCAAATAACAACTTTAGAACTCAAATGCTGTCTAAACAAGCTAAGGGGGAAAACTCCTAGTAGGGACAGAGTTACAGAGTTGATGTTATATAATATTCAAAATACAGGCGTTATTCCCCAAACTTGGAACTATAATTCCGCTTCCTAAACCAAACAAAAATATAAACGGGGATGACTTACTTACTTACTGCACATAAACTTAAATAAAATTAAGAGTTGGGGCATAGGTCCCAAAATATATAATTTTGTTCGGTCGTTCCTTTCCAACAGGAAAATATGTGTAACATCCAACCACTGTTTCTCACCGACCTTCCCACTCTTTAATGGTATCCCACAAGGCTCACCATTATATTATGCATTATTGCATTCGATGACTTCGGCAAAATTGTAGCCAATTACACCACTCTTGACCATTGTATCAATGCGGACGACATTTACATTCAAAGTAAACATAATGACCTCGCCACTACCAAAAGTGTGTTATCTAGCTTAATGGATGATATAACAAATTGCTCCACTCATTCTGGTGCCAAACTGTATTTTAACAAATGCAAAACATTATACATTTGCGGTAAAACCTCTGGTAATGTTTTTAGCTTTAATTATAACAATGTAAATATTGATAATGTTGCTTACTTTAGTATTCTCAGTATATTAAGAGATATAATTGGAATCTTTGCCTAGATTTAAAAAAGAGCCTAGCTGCGAGGAATAACATTCTAAATTATCTACCTATTGCGAAATGTAACTCATATTAACACCCATTGTGCCAATTAAAGCTTTAATATTAAGCAAAATCGACTAAGGTATCTTACTATATGCCAATTCCCAAAAATCCACAATCAACATCATCAAAGTCGGTTATTGACAAAGACATATCATCTTCCTTCAAAAATAAATCGCCCAAACGTCTCCAAAGTGCTATCTCATCATCTTCTGCTGCCACCAGAGGGATGGAAATTCCCCTTATCCGCCCCTTTAAATATGCCCAAATACATCCACCTTGGTCAATCAAGCCTACTTCTGTACTAATCGAACTAGCCCAACATCGAAAATTAAATACGACTCCAGCAATGTATCGTAGCCTCTATACGGCAATCGCCTCTGAGCTTAAATCCAACGGCTGGAAGTTTATTTTCACCGACGGATCCAAAACCAAAGACAGTACATCTTTTGCATGCCAACCTTGCACACCGGTCCCCAGTCTTTAAAACGATTGTTTACACAAAAGAAGACTTTACCAGGATCATCAAGAACAGCTTAAAAATTAACCAACTTGGGCCAACTATTCCCATCATTATTCAACAATTAACAACAACAGACTGCATACTGTATACCCCACTTCAATGCCCAAATCTATGAACTACCTTTGTGAGATTGCGATTAGGGCACACAGCGGTAACACACAAACATCTTCTTAAAAAGGATGATCCGCCCACATGCAGTGGCTGCAGATCTATATTTGACATAAAACACATTCTAGGCACATGCCCCTCTGCAACCCACCATAACCAGTTTCTATCGCAGCAACATCAATCTATCCAGCAAATTTTAAACGAACCAACACAGGATGTTTTAAAAATATATAACTTCATCCAAAAATGTAAATTCGATATTTAACATCGTAATTAGTACTATAGAACACTATAATTATATTATATGTTAATAAATTATAATAATAATAATAATAATAATATAAACAATTGTCATCGACGAACGGTCAAAATCGTGCTCTTCTGAGTGTGTTTCCGTTCTCAATTCTCCTTCGGTGCAATCCCGCTACTTTGTTAGGATCGTTCGCTCTTTCTCTTACCCCCTTTCTCTTACGGCGCTAGTGTAAACAAACAGCCTATATAAGTGTTTATCGCCAACTGTCATGGCCCATGGGCCACGTGCGATTGGGCAAATACCGCTTTAGCGAATTAGATTTTGATCCGCTGGCGGGACCCTCTAATAAAAAAAGGAAAAAACAAATTGTAATCTCCGATTCAAATGCTTTCCAACCTACAAGAGGAAATAATAACCCGAGATTTATTATCATCTCTCCCCCCAACCCTGATAACCCGCTGACATCTTTCAGTGCCTTCGTTCTGAAAAAAGCAATAGACAGCATAAACACAGGATATGAATATATCTCGCAACTTCGCGATAGCAGTTTACTTATACTCGGTAAATCAGAAGGAATTGCAGATATCTTCATCTCCAAATAATATTTATCGAATCTTTGCCCAATCAACGCCAAACTTCACGAAAATGTAAATTCCTCCAAAGGAACGGTCTACGCACCATGCCTTATTAACGTCACATAGAAGAAAATACTCGAGGAAATGAAATCTCAAGGAGTGTCTGATGCGTACAAGTTTTCGAAAATGGAAGACGGGAAGCAGCGACACACAGGCTCGGCTTTATACACTTTCGACCTTTTCCGTCCACCCAGTACAGTAGTGGGATGGTATAATCTCAAAGTGGAGGAATACTTCCCCAATCCTATGCGTTGCCGTAAGTGCCAACTGGTAGGACATACCGCCAATAGATGCAAAGGAATTGCCGCATGCAATTTCCCCTGAAAAATGCAATAGGGTCATGTGTACCAATTGCGCAGAGCCTCACCCATCCTCCTTTAAAAACTGCAAACGTTACGAAGCTAAGCAATTATGCTTAGTATCCTTCTATCTTTGCATAATTACACGAAATCGGCAACCCCAAACGAATATCAGAAACTGCTCCTCGAAATATGCTCGCAACACAAAACTCAAAAGTGGAAAATTCTATTCACCGATGGATCCAAAATCGAGGCAGGAACAGCTTTTGCGGTTGTTGAAGAGAATGGTATACTCCTGTCAAAAGGACTACTTCCTCACTTCTCGTCAGTTATTTCGGCTGAAGCTTTCGCTATCCTGCGTGCCATAACTCTAGCTAATAAGGCAAAGGTCATCATCTGCACTGACAGCCTATCTACACTAGCACCTATAAAAAATCTTAATAACAACTGCACTTTCGTTACTTTAATACGCGACAAATTAGTAAAAAAACGATACCAGGACATGTAGGTATTAGGGGAAATGAGCATGCCGATATGGCAGCAAGAGCCGCTACCCGCGAGCAACAACGTTCGTCACCAAGTCGGACACGAAGAAATACATTAACTACGTCTGGAGCCAAAAAGCTAGAGAAGATTGTCGACCATACACCCACTCCTATAAGCTGATCAACCCTGACCCTGACCAAAGTAGCTATATACCTGGAAAACGTTCCCGCCAATATGATCAAACCCTACATTCGACTCCGGCTAGGAAATGTTCACAAACGAAAAACATGCCTCCGCAATGCAGTCTTTGTGATTCCAACGTAACCAGCGATGGCAGAAATGTCACTTTTTTCGAATAACTACATTTTTTAGGCCTGCTACGTTATTGGGTAGTTAATGTAGTATACGTAACAAAATGTAGTAGACGTAGCGCTAAGTGTCAAAATGTAGTTGAGATGTCAATATAACGTCAGTCAGTTGTGTTTGTGAAATTCATACATGAATTGGTGACAAGCGTCAGGACGGTGCTTGTGAAAGTGGAGGTATGCTGCCACCGTTTCAACTAGTCGGAAATTACATTTGAAGCTCAACGTTTTCTATGTAAGTACTCGTATTTGCACACGTAACAAATGTAGGTAATAAATGAAACAAATCGGGCGTGTAGTTTATTCGACTAACTACGCGTAGTTAATGGAGTATATTACCTCATGTAGTCTACTCTGCCATCTCTGAACGTAACGCTTTCCACTCACCATCTAATCTACGAATACTGAATCACCCAGAACATTGTTCATAAGCGGGGCACAGCTCCAATTTTCACGCCCTACTTTCTTCCCCTTCCGATGTAAATATTAGAAATGTCTATATGATTATCTGCCTTCTACAATTAAACATTTAAATTTGGTTCACTATTCCTTTAATATTTTTCCGAATGCCCTGGTAGCTAGTGCTTTTGTATCACTATTAATATTATAATTTACTTATGTATTAATACAGTTTAAATAAATAAATAAATAAATAAAAATAAACAATTGTAACCACCATGGTCCATTAAATCATGTGCTAGGTACACAAGCTTCGCAGGATCGGTACATGGAAATTTGTTCAAGTATGAAGCTACTGATGATCTCTGATGATCATTTCACGCTCTTGAACTAAAAATACCGATGTTCTTTGGATTTTTTTTCAGATGAATCAAAAATAAATTTATTAGGATCAGATAGCAGACAATTAGTTTGGGGGAACCATATACAGCTCTTAAAGCAAAAAACAGAGTCAACTGTATATGACGGTGCAGGTTGTGTGTTGTTGTGGTGTTGTATGGCTTCAAGTGGCTGGGGAAACTTAGAATTCATGGACGAAATTTGGTATTTGAATATTTTTCGCTATCCTGCGTGTCATAACTCTCACTGGTAACGCAAAGGTCATCATCTGAACTGACAGCCTATCTACACTGGCAGCTAGAAACCGTTCACTAAGTCCTGCGAAAGAATAACTTAAATGGTAGGATCGCCCGAAGAAAGCCGTATATTTCCCCAGAAAATAAGAAAAAATTATTAGTTTGCCAGGCAATATGTAAACCAACCGGAAAGTTTTTGGGAATTTTTTTTTTTAGAAGAAACAAAAATATATTTGTTAGGATCAGATAGCAGACATGGACAAAATTAGGTATTTGAATATTTTAAAACGATATTTACGGAGTTCGGCAGAAAAATTAGGTCTACCTTCGGTTTTTTACTTCCAACAAGACAACGATCCGAAGCACACCTATTTAGTACGCGAATGGTTGCTTTATAATGCTCCGAAGCAGCTTAAAATACCCCCACAATCGCCGGATCTTAACCCTATTGAACACCTATGGCGAAATAAAACTGCGCATTCTCCGACTAACTCTCGAGCAGCTAACATCGTGCGTTCACTTTCTTCGAGTAATACATCACACTGTCTCTTAATTACTTTCTTTTTCGAGAAAAAGTATATCTTTCTATCTCACTCCTTAACTACATTTATTAACTTTTTAACAGCGCGTGTGCCACTCCTTAGTGTTTTTCGGTTTAGCGATCTCTCGGACGATCCGCCCCCCGAACCCCAGGCAAAAAAACATAAATCAATATAGATGAATTCCCTTCACTCCCTAAACGTACGGTCGCAAAAATCCGATGTTCATAATGATCGCTCCAAAAAGTGCCAATACGCCCCTGACATCCTTTAGTATCTTGCACTCAGGAAATGGATTGATGGTATAAGTACTGAGTACGAAAACATCGCACAACTTAAGGATGGAAATATTCTCATCCTTACCAAAAACCAAAGAGTTGCAGACAGATTCCTAGCCACAAACAGCTTTGGAAACCAATGCCCAGTTACCATCACTGTACACGACCGCCTAAACTCTTCCAAAGGTATAGTTTATGCCCGATGCATAATTAATGTCGAGGAGCGTGAGATTATTTCCGAAATGAAACCTCAAGGAGTAACAGATGTTTATAAATTTAAAAAAAACATTGAGGGCAAAGAACGACCTGCTGGGTTAATGCTCTTTACTTTCGATCTCTTCCAACCTACTAACACTGTTGTTATCGGTTGGTGTAACGCGAAAGTCAGCAAATCCATCGTGCGAAACTTGTAATTTACCGCCACATACTCCTTTGAAATGTACGCGCACCATGTGTGCAAACTGCTCCTCCTCCCACCCATCTTCAGACAGATCTTACCCTAAATTTCAATAAATGAAAGAGATCTTAACAATAAAAACAAAGAATACATGTAGTATGTCAGAGGCTAAACGCCTGTACAGAGAAAGAAACCCGATTCCACCCGAGACCTCTGAGCCATTTGCACAAACACATCATACTAAAAGCAATACACCCAATTTAAAAGATAAACGTAACACAACCCCTCCCCTCTCAACATCAAAAGATAAAGCTTCAAATAAGCAAGCCACCGACATCAAAACCCCCCAAAACATGTAGAGGAACAAACGCTTCAGGCGTTGCTACCTTTGCAACCCTCCCCCTGATGCTCCACCCAAAACACTGCAAAAACTAAACAAAACAATTGTACCGTGTACAATGCATACACTACACCAAAACCAGCACCCAATCCAACCAATTCAACTATTCTCCCATATCCAAAAATCTCACAAATACCACTCTCTTATCATCTCCAATATCTACTGTTACACAAAGACTCATAGATAACAATAATTATTACATTGAACCTCCTAATGAAAATGATGACGTCACTCAATAAAAATACCAACCAAAAAAATTAATCCGCGCGGAGTTAAATCACCCGGGTTCTCCAGAGACACACTGCCCTTTTTACCATACTCCACACATCCCAAAACATTTTGCCGGTTATTTCCACAATTCAGCAAGCAACCCTTAAACAAACAAGGTGTTGTATTACTAATAAGAAAAAACATCCCCCATAAACTGCTCTCGCTGAACTCTAACTTACAAGTTCTAGCTGTTGAATTACAACTTAAAACAAAAATTTACCTATATAAACATTTACCTACCCTCGAAACAAACTATCAACAAAAAGGAATCATCATCAATCAAGTTAAACTTCCAATCATTATTGGAGGTGACGTCAATGCGTGGAATACTCTATGGGGCTCACCGACCTCAAGCAAGAAAGGTATCTTAATAGAAAAATTATTTTCTGACTCTAACCTAATTTTTCTCAATGATGGCTCCCCTACCCATTTCTCCACCCATAACTATCTAACACACGTCGATGTTACCTGTTGCTCAACTGCCCTGTTCACAAAAATCAGTTGGAGAACTTTAAAAGATCTGTATAATAGTGATCATTTTCCAATAATAACTTCATTAACAATTAACCATAGAACAGAAACAAGAGCTTTCAACCCTATATTCAGAACAGACCTGTCTGGTTGGGTAGCCTTCAAAAGAAAAATTACGGAGTATCTGTCTAACAAACCCCAAACCACAAACATTAATAAAGAAGCTGCTTTACTTCAAAAAGCTATTCGAACTGCAGCTAATTTCTCTATTCCCCAAACAACCCCTATTAAGCGTAAATTAGTCCCCCTTGGTGGAACTCCGAGTTGTCCATACTACGAAAAGATAAAATGAATGCCCAAAGAGAATTTCAAAAAAACCAGAATACTGAAAATCTTATAAAGTATAAAAAATGTAAAGCGAAATAACGCAGGAAGGAATGCTTCTCTGAATTTACTGGAACCCCCTCAAGAATTTGGCAAAATATTCGACGTCTGACTGGTGAACCAAGGTCACTTTCAATTACAAACATAAACAACCTAGTAAACCAACCAGATCTATGTGAATTGGTATCACAAGAGTGGTCAAAAGAATCAGCTAATGAAAACTTATCAGCATTTATCAATACTAAACTAGACTCAATGAGCAGCTTACCCTCCCAGAATATTTCCAACCCCATCGCAAGACGTATTGAGCAACCAATAACCTTGATTGAATTTGAAAGCTCTCTCAACAAAGTCAAAGGTAAAACTCCGGGGAGAGATAGGATTTCCTATCCCATGCTAAAAAACCTGCCACAAGACACCAAAGGTAAACTCATTTTCCTCTATAGCAACATCTTGAATACAGCAGTCATTCCTCAAAGCTAAAAAAAAAACCCTACAATACTTCCCATACCCAAACCGAAGAAGGACAAAAACTCCATCGAAGGGTACAGACCAATTTCACCCATCCCATGTTTATCCAAAATTCTAGAGAAAATAATTGCCAAGCGTATTTTATGGTTTGCTGAAACAAACAATCTAATCAGTACCAAACAAGTCGCTTTCAAAGCAATTAGAGGATGTGTTGATGCGCTTCTCCACATAGACTACTTCATAGCGAATCACTATCAATTAGGAATCATTTCTCCATACTCTCTCTTGATTTCGAAAAAGCCATCGACAGAATAGGGCTACATACACACTTAGGCAAAAAAACCTCAAAAAATGGAGAATAGGACGAAACATATACAACTATGTAAAATCCTTTTTGACCAACAGAAAGTTCTGTATAAAAACAAACAATGTCCTTCAGCCTATGTTTTATGGTATCCCTCAAGGATCTCCTCTATCGGTTGTGCTAATCATAATTGCTTTTGATGAAATAAACTCGATTTTAGTCAACTATAAACTGCTGGATCACTGGATATATGCAGATGATGTTTTCATACTATCTAAGAACAGCGATGTTAACAAAACCAAAACCCTATTTAAATCAGCTCTAGAGAAAATCTTTGAATGGTCATCAATGTTTGGTGGAAAATTATCTATTAGAAAATGTAAAATGTTGCATATAAAGGGTGATTTTTTACAAGCTATAGGAAAGTTTTTCAAAAAAAAAAAACACAAAATTCAGAAAAATGCATCAAATGTTTATTTGAAGATTATTTCATGCAAATGTTGACATTGACTGCGCCTCAAATGGTCCATCCGCTTAGTCCGATTTTGACATACTCTTTCCAACATTTCGGCCGGTATCTCACGAATAAATGCTTCAATGTTGTCTTCCAATGCGTCAATTGAAGCGGACTTGTCTGTATAGACATGAGCTTTAGCATAGCTCCACAAAAATAGTCTAAAGGCGTTAAATCGCAAGATCTAGGCGGCCAATTGACCCATTGTCCATTGTTGCGTGTGCTGTGTGGCATGTGGCACCGTCATGTTAAAACCACATGTCATGCAAGTCAAGCTCTTGCATTTTGGGCAAAAAAAAGTTGGATATCATCTCACGGTAGCGCTCACCATTCACAGTTACGTTACGATTCGCATCATCTTTGAAGAAGTACGGTCCAATGATGCCACCAGCCCATAAACCGCACCAAACTGTGACTTTTTCTGGATGCATTGGTGGCTCTTGCAATGCTTCTGGTTGATATTCACTCCAAAATCGACAATTCTGCTTATTTACGTACCCATTGAGCCAAAAATGAGCTGACCATAAAATGGAAGAAGCGCGCAATGAATTTTCTTAACAGAGCACGCATTTTGATAATAAAATTCAATAATTTGCAAGCGTTGTTTGTTTGTAAGACGGACGATTCATGGTTAAATTATAGACCAAACTGAAGATGTTTGACAGTGAAACAAAACACGAAACGTGCGTCAGCTGTTTAAACCAGTGTTGCCAAAAATATAATAGCTAAAAAATCACCCTTTATGTAAAAAAAACTAAAATGTTCGAAAATAGCTATTGATTTTAATAATACATTAATTGAAAATGTCATAGGTTTAATATTTAGTAATAACCACTACTGGGAAAAAAATTTGTTTGGAATTAAACAAATCCCTAGCTGCGAGAAGAAATATAATAAGATATTTAGCTTCAAAAAAAAAAAATAAAGTACACATAAACACCCTCACACAAATAACAAAAATGTTAGTATTAAGCAAAATAGACTATGGCCTCTTTATCTACGGACATTGCCCTAACTCCATACTGCAGATAATTAAACCAACATACCACCAGTCCGTGCGGAGAACTCAATGGTTTTTCGCCTAAACCCATCAAAAACATTCTTGTAGAAGCAGGGCTACCTAGCATTGAAGAACGAAGAGATATGTTGACATTAAAACTCTTTGCTAAACTCATGTTCTCCAGAAACTCCATTATCGATAAGGACGTAAAAAACACAGTCTCTGCAGCTAGGTTTGTATATATTGTATATTACCATGTAATTTTAATTACTTGTTAATAAATTATAATAATAATAATAAAACTGCGGATAAAATTAAGTACATGTTCTAATAAGTAGGAGCTGAAACCTAAAATTCAAACAGCTTGGCATGGCATTCCGCCATCTTTTACCGAAATCCATGCTCCGGCGGTTACAAGTTGTCATAGATGCTGGAGGTGACACACGGTACAGACATTTTATTTGTAACTGTTTTTGTTTTGTTTTTTAGCTTTAGATTGAATTTACTTTGAATGTATTTTTCTCAGAGATAGCCTGTTTTGTTAACAATTTTGATATATTTGTTTTTTTTTTTTTGCTTAATGAAATATGTGAATTAAAACTACATTTTTGTTTTACTAATGAAAAACCAAAAATATGTTTAATTTGTAAGTGTATGCTCAATTTTGTGAAGTACTGTGTATTTGGGCATTCGTTTGTGAGCCAGCAAGTAAGGACGTTCGGGCCCAATAAATATTGATTTATTTATTCTGAGGTTTTAATTATATTGTTTGTTTGCTAACTGCAAACAACTCTACAATAATAATAATAAAGTAATAGAGAAAGTGACGGTGATTTGAATGTTATTGGAGTTCATGTCAGAAACCTAAGACACGCGGATGATGCTATCATAATAGCAGCGATATAAAAAAGTAAGGTAATATGTATGATAAACAAGCTCAACAGAGTAATAACTACTGATTAATACACACTGATTAATACAAACACCGCCAAAACAAAGTGCAGCAAATACCGAATCTGAAACTAAAAATAAACTACAACATAATCAAGAGTCAACAAATTCATTTCTGCGATTACTTTGACAATATTTTTTGCAAGTGAAAGAACAACAATTAATGAAATGTACATAAACAGAAGAAACAAGAAAATTTAAATTAATTATAGATTTTAGTGTAAAACACAAAAGAACATGTTTAAATAAAAAAAAACCTCAGTGTAGATAAAGATTTTGCACATTTTAACATAGTAATTCTGAGTTAGACAAGCAAAATATTGACGAAGTAACCGAAAACACATGGAAAATCAAACTATGTGCGTTAAGCACTTAAAATAAACCGTTAAAGAAACGCAAAAAGAGCTTTGATCGATTATAGCTATCACAGTAGCAGCTCCCGCATGAAATGAATTTACAATTCTGAGGTAATTTTACGTATGTAGTAATTTTAATTAGACTTACCTTCTTTTTGTCGATTGAACCTTTCTTGGTCGTATCGATTATATTGTGTCAGCTGTTGCTGTGGTTTTGTGATACGAACTGGTTCAGTTATTTTTGTTTCTTGAGGTGGTCTACTGCGTCCTTCTTCTCTGGCTTTGATGCCATGTAGCAAAGCAATTATATTTTTCGCAAATACTTTTCCTGTACTTTGAAGAATAGTAGCCCGTGTTCGCCATTGACGTTCTCTGCTAATAATATCCTTCGTAGAATCCACGTCAAAATCTATAATTGCTCTAAGGTCTGTTCCCATTGCTTCGTCATGATCATGTCGCTTAATGGTAGTTCTTTTATTTGCTAATCGTTTTGCTTTGATAGCAGCAATTTTCTCAACTGACATAGTTTCGGAAAGAGATTTTATATTATCTACGTTAACTGTTGCCTCTTTTCTGCTGACAGACCACCTTGCCGCCAACTGTTCTCGCACCTTTTGGACCTGTATGTCCTCAAATCGCAATTTTTTGGCAAATATGTCCTGGTTTGCACCATCGTTTTCAATAGATCTTTTGATTTGAGAGGGAATTTCTAATGGAGCACTTTTATCAATACTTGCACATGTTATTGATTCTCCGTTGAGGTATGCTAAAAGCTCTTTACGATCGGGCCGATTAACAGCTGGTATATCCTCAGCCTGTAAAATATTCCTTAAGCTTAAAATATTTTTGTAGACAATATATACGTACAGCACATTGACGAACGTACACAGAATGTTGCAATAAAACATTTTTAAGCAAGTACAGCAAACATTCAACTGTATAGTATTCTTTGGCTGACCCATTTTTTCCAGATCTGAATTATACACTTATTAAATATATGCATTTATAACTATATTATATCAACATACCCATATTTCAAATAGTTTGTCTTAACTGTTTTATGCCATGAAAATTCACCAAATACTATTTGATTATTTTTTTCTCTTATCTCTTTTTTGTTAATGTTATACTGCCGGAGAAGACTTAGCGGATCTGCCATTTTCAAATATATTTTTTTTCAGTAGCAAGATCTTAAATCAGTGCTATCAATTTAATAATATAATTTAACAAAACAAACACGCACCACCTAACAACCAGAAATCAAATAATAGCAGAAATCATGTACACCGAGATAGTCGTCTTTCCAGTGGAAAACCCCTTGCCATTCACGATTCACCACGAACTTTGCTCTAAATGCACGAATTCTACTTTATTTTCACGCACACTTCTTAAAGCTTTAGAGCAGCCTGCAGTTGCTCTCTGATCAATCGTATTCACAAACACTGTCTGTGAACATTTTATAAAAAAACTCTATCGGGGTTGCCCTAAATACCAGGAGCGTAAAGGCACAACTATAATGCGCATGAGCGAGCATGAGCTAGTGTCAAACGCGCATGAGTGAGTAAGCAAATACACCCAACCCCATGCGGCAACCTATAATGTCGTCCATGAAAGATTGCGAGCATTTCGTTAAGCATGTGCAAAACACAAATGTTTCTTTAAGCATGAGCTAGTGCGAAATGAATCGCACCGCGCATATGCGAATGTGACAGATAAAACACAGGCAAGAAAAAAAATTTGAAAAATGAGCAAATCAGCTGATATTCTGTTGGTATTCGTGCATACATACGTAGACATATAATTGAACACGACATTTTTCGGCTGAATGAAATAAAAAATTTTCTGACATATGGACATGCGCGCAGATGCGAATTATGGGTAGACATGATTTTTTTGAAAACATGACGAAACATTTCGTTGAAATTTGACACTAGCTCATGCTCGCTCATGCGCATTATAGTTGAGCCTTAAGACTGGACTCGGAGGAGAACTATTTCATTTTGGCCGGGGACTTAAATGCCCGACATGGATATTGGGGAAACATAGTTTCCAATAGTAGAGGGGACCAGCTTTACAGCTGGTATTGCTTGCACAGTGTCGAGTATAGACTCGATTTGAAAGCAACAGAGATCTCGTCCTTCCCCAGAAGCGGCTCTTATCTGGATCTCCTGCTGTTTGACGCAAGACTGCAGCTGACAGACACAAACTCACAAACGGTAAACTGTTTGAACACTTTCGTGTATCTCAGTGACCATTGCGGACTCAGTGCCGAATTCAAGATCCCCAACGATATTGTGGAATTAGGAGAGTTTGTTCAAACGTATCCCTACAATTACAGTAGGACACGCTTCTCCAGACAAATGACGAGAGCAGTGTCCTCGAATGCGCTCCACATACCGTCCAATAGAAACTTGTCAAACAAGGAGATTGACAGGTATCTTATACAATTGGACGAGACAATAAAACGAACGATGGACAGTACCATACCACGGTATACACGCACAAACAACGAAAACTTGTACCGCAATGCGACAATTGACGCACTACATCAACGGAAAAGTAGACTCCTGTCAAGATTAAAAACCTTGTATAGACGGTTTACTGACAGACGAGATGAGGAAATTAGGACACTGAAATCGCTCATTAAGAACTTCCAAACACTAATTGTCCAAAATTACAGAGTTTCTGTTAACTTGCATTGGAACAATAAGATTCGGGCTGTAAGATCCAACAACCCGAGCATGTTTCCGCAGATAAATAAGATTTTTCGTAGTAAGCATAGCGATCTTCCGTGTCTTAAGCTCCCCAGAACGACGGACAACGAACAAATACTGACTACAGCAGGTATTGATCCAGATAACGCGGTACTCGACGATAACTTTTTTGTGGTGGAAGACCCGCATGAAAAAATTAACGTACTAGGCGCGGTCTTTCAGGAAGTGTATAAGGTGAATGTGAGTGTTCGCCCAAACCACGACCTGGAGAATCGCGTAATATCTAGCAACTCGCAACTTCGAGAAGACATGCAACAATGGCGATCTGAGAACATCGGCTTTGTCGTGTTCAATGAAGATAACATGGCAGATAATGTCATCGCCGACGAAGGGGTTCATCCCCCGGTCATAGCGAAGATAGAGCTCCAAGTGGTCTTCGAATCACTAAAGAAGAAAAAGTCAGTTGGAATCGACGGGATCTCGAACATTGTGCTAAGACATCCCCCCAAGATGTGGTTAATATGTACACTGTCCTGTTTAACAATGCTATGAATAATGCACATTATCCGGAACATTGGAAAACTGCGATTGTGCAGCCCATATCCAAGCGAGGTAAAGATTCTTCGAATCCGTGCAACCTCCGCTCAATTAGTCTCCTTCCGAACATCAGTAAGGTATTCGAGAAAGTGATAAATAGAGCTCTGACCAACTGGACAGAGGACAAACATATTATTCCGGATAACCAATTCGGTTTCAAAGCCGGGCATGACACTATTCATGCCGCGTCGAAACTGGTGTCGGATATCCAATGGAACAAGAGCCTGTTTGACCTGGAGAAGGCCTTCGACACCGTATGGTTAGAAGGACTTTTTTACAAGCTCAATGGGCTAGACATTAGTAAACCACTGCTGTACCTACTGTGTAACATGCTTACTGGTAGAAGGTTCGTCGTCAAGAATAGCAATGTGACCTCTGCAGATATATCTGAAGTAAAAAATGGTCTCCAACAGGGTGCCGTTAGTTCGCCGATCCTGTTCAACTTCCTCACGTAATTGAGCACTCCTCTCGCGCAGGGTGACTTCGACTCATTCATGAGAAGTTGCCATGACTCTGAAGTCAGAAACCATACTGTTCAGGACCCCGTTGTATAAGGCTTCGGCGGATACCAAAAAGAATTGGCGAACGTTCTTAATTGTTGGGCGACACGGGCAACCACTAGAACAAAGGACTGTAGTCAGATACCTGGGGATCTGGCTAGATCAATATCTATATTTTAACAAACATGTAGATGCTGCTCTGGCCCGAGCCCGAGGCGCTTTTGCTCTTACAAAGAGACTGTTTTACAACAGCCAACTCGATGCGAGGGTGAAGGTAATCTGCTACATGGCCCTCATCCGGCCAATGCTCACCTATGGCTGTCCCGTGTGGTTCAACGTGAGTGCAAGCTTGATGGAAAAGATTCGGGTGTTTGAGAGGGCTTGTCTTAGGGCTTGCCTTCGCCTTTACAGAACACCATAGTCCCAGTACAGAAAATTCTACTCCAATGAGGTTTTATACAACAGGGCGAACCTGATACGAGTGGACAATTTCCTGTTGAAACTGATTCGAGGCCATACTGCCAGAGCGTTGAACTCGATCAATAACTTGATCTCTGGGCTTACTACCCCAATCCTCAGTACCATGAAAGGGTACGTCATAACGGCTTCGTCCCCTCAGAAGCATTCCTCCATTTTGATAAGCACAGTCTGATACAAGACAAGAATGCTTCTCTTTCACATCGCTCGTTCAACTGTGGATGAGCTGAGGAGGGTCTCCTGCGCTTTAGTACGGCGGTATCAAGGCGAGATGTTCGGGATGTTGGATTGCAACATCAAAAATTCTGGTGGTCGAACCCTTTAGACCCGGGATAGAGAAAGGGTAGTACAGATCCCCTTATGGGATGCAGTCGGTCTCTGTCTTGCAGCGGATTGGATGAAATCTATCTGTCGCAACCTACGGCCGACCTACATACATAGCTTAGGGTAGTTTAAGGCAGAGTAATAAAAAAATAAAAAAAAAAAAAATTGTATGTCTATATACATGGTTATATGGACATACATGGCAGTGTATACAATACGTTTGTATATATATGTATGTAGTGTAGGTAAAAAGTTAGTTTGTAAGTCTAGTTAAGTTTTATTTAGTTTTAATTTTATTTTAAGGTAGAATTTAAGTTAGTATATAATTTTTTACAAAATTGTTCGGTCAATAAGTGTTTTTCCAATTTGTCTTATTACTTATTAAAGGGTGACAAAAGACGGAAGGAACGCAGTAGGGCGAGAAGACGAGGACAACGGAGAAGACAGAGAGAAAAATACCGACATACAAACATATAAAGCGGATAAGTACCCCTTTGTGGGATTGTTTTTGGTTTTGGTGCTAATTTTTTTGTATTTGCATAGGATTACGCATATATATATTTGTGTGAAAGTGGCGATTGGGGAGACTCCGTGGGAGCCCCAATCGAAAATATATATATCGAGTACGTAGCGCCCAGAAAGGAGCACAGTGCATCGCGAAAAGTCCCGTTTCGCCGTGAAATAAGTTTCGTGGTTGAGAACCACATTCGGTTTGGCGGCACAAAAGTCGCTTCGCGGTTTTGTGTGGCCCGTAATTTAGGTACCAATACGGTACAGCGGGAGTTGTTTTGGCGAGGTATTCGGGGTCGCCCGGTACCTTTTTACTCGTGTGTGTTTCTGTGTTTCAGTGGACAGTTGGCGACCGAGCCCAAGTAATTTTTTGCTGGGTGAAAGTTGATCCGAGGGATCGACGTGAGGGCGGAGGTTCGCAATAACCGAAGCGCATATCGGTTTTCCCCTAATTTTTGGGGAGAAATATATATATATACCGGGCGGGGTATATATATATATATATATATATATATACATATATATACATAATTATAGAGTGGGTTTCGTCGTTCCCGACGAAAGACGACGTGGCCTTCGGGAAGATTATTTTTTTTTGGGTTTTGTTTTGGGGACCCACCTCAGCTGAGTTGTGCGGGGCCGGAGGTTTTTTGGGACCACCAGGTGTCGCTAGTTGTGATAAATGTATTAAAAAAAACTTGAAAACGCAGGAATGCGTGTTTCAACAGAGAAATCTACTTTTTTTAGAAAAGAAGTAGAATTCATGGAATTTTTGGTATCTCAAAGAGGAATTACAACGTGACCAGACAAAGTGCGTGCTATTCTAAACTTTAAATCGCCAAACACACTTCGATCACTTCGGTCATTCTTGGGGCTCTCCGGATATTACCGTCGGTTTATCCAAGACAATGCTGAAATTGTTAGGCTCTTAACTCAACATCTTCGTGGTGATAACGGGCATATTGGAACAAATCACTCTAAAGCTGTTAAAGTTGAGCTCGACAAATAAGCTCTATTCGCTTTTGAACGAATATAGCAAATATGGGCGCCTTAAAACGTGCTTCTTTCTTATCCTGACTTCAATAAGCCGTTCGAACTGTCAACTGGCAACAAATGCCTCATCAAGAGCTTTGGGTGCAGTATTGTCCCAAAATGGACATTGTCAAAAGGGGAAGAAAATTCCGCGACGAATGAACGCGAACTTCTTGCCATTGTTTGGTCCCTAAAAGCGCTTCGTCATTAGCTTTATGGAATTAGGGACATTCATATATACGGATCATCAGCCATTGACGATGCCGGACGTCGGATAAAAACAAAATTCAAAAATTAAAATATGTCGCGCTTTTATTGAAGAATTTGCTCCTAAATTTTCCTATAAGCCAGGAAAAGAAAATAAAGTGGCGGACGCTCGTTCTAGGCAATATGTAAGCAACTTAGCAGAGTTGCAAACAAGCAATGAGGTACTTAGCGAAATTTCTTTAACAGGCGCCATTAAGACTACACAGTATTCGATAAACCAATTTAAGAATCAATTCATACTCACGAAGTCAAACTATTTCAGCAAACAAACAAAAGTTATGTTTCAAAAACATATACGTCATACTATACATTTTAATTCAGTTGAAAACTTAGTTAAGTTTTTAAAAGATATTGTACCTCCAAGCGAAACAAACACCATTTGCTGTGCATTACCAACATTAGGACACGTACAAAACACTTTATTGTTAGACTTCCCCAGCACTAAATTTTTACACACCGAAAAGATGGTAATTGATCTAACAAATAAAACTGACCAGTTAGAGGTTGCAACAACAGAACACAATCGCGTTCATAAATCCCTGCAAGAAAATGTTCACCGTATTATAGAGGAGTATTACTTTCCTGCAATTAGAAACGTTTTAAAATCAATCGTAACCAACTGCAAAATTTGCCTAGAAATCAAATATCAAAGAAAGCCTCCTAAGCCGGAGATTGGCCAAACACCTATCCCTAAATATTCAGGCGAAATGCTTCATATCTATATTTTTAGAACAGATAAAAAACTCTTCTTGACTTGCATATATAAGTTCGGATAACGAAAAAGCTAATTTGATTAAAAGTTTACTTAGAGACAATGGCCCTTAGTAATAGAAAATAATAAAGTCGCTTCTAAAGTCGAATTTTGTTAGGTGTAGCTAATAAACTTTTAAGTTTCCGTAGTAATAAATCAGTTTTAACTAAATTCGAATTGAACGTAATCATTGTGAATAAACCTGTCATATTCGCTATTGTGAGCTAGCACAACCTGTCATATTCGCTATTGTGAGCTAGCACAGCTGATTTTGACACTCATTTTGAAACATTAAACTATCACTTTTAAATTCGACTTAGATACGAAGTATCTGTCGATTTTAGAAGTGGGTTGCTCGTTTATTACTACGGATTTTGTGTTAAACTCGAGTTAACGTAAAACTCGAGTTTAAATTCTTTTATTACAAAGGGCCAATATTTATAATATGGACCCATTTTTTGTTGCTACACTCCACTGCCAAGCTAATAGACAAATTGAAAGATTCCATTCAACTCTGTTAGAGGTTAGATAGGGTTTTTGCGAGAAAGCCATTTTTGTTTGAAATAAGGTTTTTTAACTGTGGTAAATTTTTTATATAATTCTTGGCAGTACCTGTATCAATAAGAATTCGCAATTCAAGGTTGTCTTAAGTTTCTTTTTGAGAAAAGGTAGTGCCGACCCTACTCTAAAATATTAATCTGATTTATAATGTTATCTTCGAATACTTCATTTTGATTAGTTTTTCTGTACGTATCAGGCTCGTGATGTCTTTTCCCGAATTGTATTTGTGGCGTATTTCGAATAGCTGAGGCATTTTATTACTTGAAGCCTGGTGCGGTGGATTAGGTCGATTATTGTAACGGAATTTTGAAGGCGTTGGAACTATATCCATTGCATTGTCTTCTTGTATGATAACGATATTATTTTGCGGTTCTATTATTCTCCTATAATGTGGTTTACTCCGATATCCCACGTTGGTGTTCTTGCCGTGAGTCAAAAGCTCAAACTCATATCTGTAGTGGTTAGCTTCCAACTCTTGCGCTTTGGCGAGAGCTGAGGGCAGATTTTAACAACCAGCGGAAAAGAAAAAATTACAAAAAGGTATATTAGTCCCGAAATGAATACTCGTAATGCGTTATACGATTTAGCTTGACAATGAATTTTTAAGTTCGCTGTTTCGGTTGGTGAATTGCGATTGGCTAGAGGTTTTCCACTGGAAAGTTGAATATCTCTTTAATTATACCAGAGATAATGGGGGAAGAGATATTCAACTTCTACGTTTCTTGTCCCTCAGATTCAACTGACAGCGTTTTTTTTTCACAGCCAGGGATTGTGAATACGTGTGAGCTAAGCGAACAGCTGATTACCCCCACCTAAATTCTTCGAGGTGAATTTGATTTGCTTGATATCTCTGATTTTGCTCTAAAGTCTCGCATACTAATTTATTTTCACGCACATTTCTTAAGGTAATAGAGCAGCGCCATGTTGTTCTTAGATCACTCGTATTCGCCTGTCTGTGAAAATAAAAAAGCTGTCAGTAGTATGCGTCACTGAGCCAAATCTGAGATAGACATGAAGGATCTTGGTACATACCCAAAGCTGGGTTGGACATCTGGATGTAGATGATTTCCGGTGTTGATGATTTCTCTTTAATAACACTATTTCTGGAGATGATTGTAGTACATGTCCACATAATTCCTTAATTTAATTTGTGCTTTTTTAGAAATTAATAAAAACATGCACAACAGCTCATGTATTTATCGCAAATGCCCTTATCATTTGGACAACATTTCTTATCGGATTCAAATTTCTGTGTAAAATATTCACTACCAAAATGGAAGGAAATATTAGAAGAAAATGTATGTTGACGAGGTGCATGAAACTTGGGACTGGAAAATTCCGTTGAAAAACGACGTTAAATTTGAAAATTATCAGATTCAATAAAAGCATATTATCACATTATCAATATGGGATAAGCAATATGCTATATACAGTGAAAGAAAAATCATAGGTACATATATACAAAGAACTTGAAAACTAATATATCATATACAATACATATACTTATACCAATATGGGAATTCGCCCACCACAATTTGTTTGAAAAACTTGATACAACACACACTAAATTCATTCAAAATTACAAACATAAAGTATAATATTGGATATAATAATCTGCAATACAATTCTATGTTGCATATATGACATGTACTTCTAGTCTTAATCCAAAAAAAACTGAATCGTAAGCACATGTAATATGAAAGATTAGTATATTTTAAATGTTTTCATACTTGTTCTGACCGAAATGCATCATCATCACAGTAATGATTATTATTATTAAAATGATTTGCATATATAACCGACTCTTAGCCATGTCGTATAAAAAACCAACAATAATAATTCTTCTAAGGTCGATGCTCTGTACTTCTAACAAGTGTGCGTAAAAATAAAGTAGTATGAGTTACTTGAGAGCACAAATGTCAAAATCTGAGGTGAACTGCGATGGACAAGGGGTTTCCACAGGAAGGATTAATATATCTTTATTCCATTGTCTTTGTTCATGAGTGATGTTCGTCAAGTTTTGCAAGGTTAAAGGCTCAACTATAATGCGCATGAGCGAGTATGAGCTAGTGTCAAATTTCAACGAAATGTTTCGTCATGTTTTCAAAAAAATCATGTCTACCCATAATTCGCATCTGCGCGCATGTCCATATGTCAGAAAATTTTTTATTTCATTCAGCCGAAAAATGTCGTGTTCAATTATATGTCTACGTATGTATGCACGAATACCAACAGAATATCAGCTGATTTGCTCATTTTTCAAATTTTTTTTCTTGTCTGTGTTTTATCTGTCACATTCGCATATGCGCGGTGCGATTCATTTCGCACTAGCTCATGCTTAAAGAAACATTTGTGTTTTGCACATGCTTAACGAAATGCTCGCAATCTTTCATGGACGACATTATAGGTTGCCGCATGGGGTTGGGTGTATTTGCTCACTCACTCATGCGCGTTTGACAATAGCTCATGCTGTATTATAACTTGCGAAAAAGAAGTTTCTCTCACAAGTTGCATTTTAATATTAAAGCAAAGCTTTATGAACTGCGTATAACGGATATATGAAAAAGTTTTCGAATCTTACTGCACATTTTATATGTAATATGAGTCCAAAACTAAAATGCTGTAATGACTTCATCATCATTACATTGTTATGAATTGTGAACAGAGAAATGTCACTTTTTTCGAATAACTACATTTGTTACGTCTGCTACGTTATTGGGTAGTTAATGTAGTATACGTTAAAATATGCAGTAGAAGTAGCGGTAAGTGTCAAAATGTAGTTGAGATGTCAATTTAACGTCAGTTCAGTTATGTTTGTGAAATTCATACAAACGTGAGGACGGTGCTTGTGAAAGTGGAGATATGTTGCCAATGACCGTTTCCACTGATTGCAAATTACATTTGAAGCTCAACGTTTTCTATGTATGTAGTCGTATTTGCACCCGTAACAAATGTAGGTAGTAAATGAAACAAATCGGGCGTGTAGTTTATTCGACTAACTACGAGAAGTATATGGAGTAGAGCACCTCATGTAGTCTACTCTGCCATCTCTAATTGTGAATGATTATTTACAAATTACAATTGAGCTCCTCCTCCTTTTTGGGGTGAAATATATGGATTTAAAACAACGCTCAAATAACGAGCGCTTTAAAAACAAAAAATTCTCTACCTCATTATTTTGAAGGGGAAGACTTTCAGCTGTTCGAAAAGCCTCTCACGTATTCACAGATGGTACAAGTACAACCAGAAATGAGAGAGCAAGGAGATATCCAACTTCGGCGAGAATTTCCCCTAGTCCACACAGGAGAGAAATGTGAGAGTAGTGTAACTCCATTTTATATCACACATACTCTTACAAAAACCATGGATAAACCACAATATGGCGGCCGATTCGTGGATTTTGTGGGATAATGGCGGCAGATTCATGGATTTTGTGGGAAAATGTCTGCAGATTCGTGGAATTGCCCACGTTTGCTTACCCCTCCTTTCTGTGTTGAAAATAAATTTAACACCAAAGTTTAAGTAACGAGCGAATTTTATAAGAACTCTAATTCACACCACTACTACGGTTAAGGAAGGGTATCAGCTGTTCGCAAGAGCTCACACGTATTCACAGACAGGGGAGAAAAAGCGTATAAAAAACGCTGTCAGATGAAACTAAGAGGCAAGAGAGGTTGGATATCTCCTTGCTCTCTTATTTCTGAGTACAACAAGCTGTCAAACATATTTCAATGTCAAGAGACGAGGAGTTGGATATTTCTATTAGTTGATTTCTGCTAACAACCACTTAGATCCAGAGATAATATAATGAAAGAGATATTCAACACTCCAGTGGAAAACCCACAGGGCTGCTTTTACACGCGTAACTTTTTACTCAAGATTTTCTGCGTTCCCTTTTGTGATCGGAAGCCACTTTTACACGTAGAAATAACCCAGTTGCAATTCCTGCTCATTTTTTCCGATTCCCACCCTTTCACACGTGTCATCTCTTTCTTAACAGACAAGAATAAAGCAATTCTACAAAACGAAAAGAGATAAAAGTGAATACGAAGGATCAATCGCAATTCTCAAGCACACGCAACTCGGGTTACTTTTGCACGTTTCACCTCCTTTTCCAACAAGAATGGAGAGGCAAGCGAATTTTGAGTGTGTAAAAGCGGCCTAGGCAAACGGAGTTCTCCTCCACTCATACTACTTTATTTCTACACACACTTGTTAGCAATAAGGAGCAGTGTCTTCTTGCTTTTAATATTTGTTCACAATAGTGTCAAAAATTAGCGAGAGTTCCCATGGTAATGTCAAAACTGTTCATGGATCCGCAACCAAGGAGAATGTTCGTTAAGTTCATAAAAGAATTATTATCGTCGGTGTTCCTATAAGATATGGCTAAAAGTCGGCTAATTATGCTAATTATTTTAATAATAATAATCATTACGGTGATGATTATGCATTTCGGTCAGCACAAATGTGAAAACATTTAAAATATATTAATATACTATACCACAAACTGTCGCCAACATTTGTAGTCCGGAAAACACAAACAATTTCGTGCCGCAGCTACCTCCCACACAGTTATACGGAATAACAGCACCGTTCGATCCGTCGAGATATTTTTCAGCCAGCCAGGCAAGTATACAGCCCTTGCCAACAGTACTACCATATATGCCTTCAGTTAATGCCGAAGCATATGGGCAACGATCGCTTTAATCAAGTCCCATTGAACAAGTGACAGCAAATAATTTGTACAGATTGGTCTCGGAAAGTACAAAAGCTACCACAATTTTCTAGAAACGCTGAAGATTGATTTATATTCTATACGAATTTCATGCAGACGACCGCCGACGGTAAATTGCCTTCTAATGCACCCAGACAATGTCAACAACATAATCTAAGAACTCCGTTTTCGATACGGCCGCCCAGAACAACTAAATAACGACCAGTTGAAACAATTGAGTGAAGGGAACTTGGCACGTCACATACCATTCGCCACGAAAGTGAGACATTTTACAGTTGTTTTACAGTGTTCCTCCAATCTGTCGACGGTCAACAACACTTGTTAAATCCGAGCTAGTATCGAAGTTACCAACGAGTAAGAAGTTGGAATGGGCCAGGTATGCTTCTCAGATATTTTCTTATCCATCTGTTTTTGATTTTAGCGATTGGCTGTGTGGTGCTGCTAAGTTGATCTGTTCAATCCAGGACAATGATGAAAATGAAGTTAAGAAAAGAGTCCCAGTTCTGCATGCTGCTGAACCACGGCCGTCTGTGTCACCATGTCCTATGTGCCAAGCCCAACACAAAATCAACGATAGCGAGAAGTTTCTGCAGGCAACAGTACGAGAATGGTGGTCATCTGTCAAGACTCATCGTTTGTGTTTTTCGTGTTTGAAGTCAGGGCATACCAGATGTAATCGTTACGTCAAACGTCCATGTTCCACGGATGGGTGTACACGTCGTCACCACAAACTACTACACAGGGCCTCAACTACGACAGTTCAAAGACCATCAAGGAGAGGACTGTGAATCCGCGATCAGCAAGTAATCTTTTGGCATCCAAGAGATACCATCAACACCAAACTTCTCTTCCGGATAGTTCCTGTCACATTGTACGGTCCTAATCCAGCTGTTGATACCTATGCCCTGCTGGACGAAGGATCGTCAATTTTTCATGTTGGATTCAGCCATAGTGAAAGATCTGGGTCTACGTGGAAGCCGATGCGAATTGAACATGCAGTGGGTGGCAGGTAAGCAGACACAAGGATCAACAGTTGTAGTTAGCTGGAGCGTAAGGGGGAAAGGAATGAAAAAGAAGTATCCGCTAAAGCACGTATATATGGATTGACAAATCTTCAACTTGCCTGACTGCAGAAGATCTGTCGCATGTTGAAGGTAGTTTGGAAGGTACTCCCCCTCATCCTTATCTCGCTGCAGAGCCGAAGCTGCTAATCGGCCTGGATCACTGTCATTTGGGACTAGCCAGCAACAATAGAAACTTCCAGCATAAAGGACCATACGCTGCTAAGCTTGGTTGGGTGATTTTCGGACCGACGGAAATGAAGGAGAAAAACTCTCACCAGTGCCTCTTGACCTACCCTGCTGCTGTCAGTGATTCCACCCTCCACCGATTGGTTGAAGACTACTTCCGTACGGAAAACTTAAAACTATATAAACTGAGTCTTGTCTTCCACGCAGTTGCCGAAGTTAAAGGGATATCACTTAACTGCAACTTGTTGACAGGGCCACAAGAGTACCCATCACTGCCTTCAGTCTTGTTTCATTTCAGAGAGGGACCTGTTGCTGTCTGCGGGGACAATCGAGACATGTTCCACCAAGTCCGAATTAGATCAGAGGATCGGAGCGTTCAAAGATGTTTGTGGCGTGATGGTGACGACACTAAACCACCAGAAGTGTACGAGATGTTGGTCATGACGTTCGGAGCTGAGTGTTCGACATGCATCGCTCAATTCATAAAAATGAAGGACCACTCGAATAGTCGCAATTAGATCGATAAAGGAATGTCACTATGTCGACGACCTCGTAGACAGCTTCGACTCTACCGATGAAGCTATTGCGGTGGTAACCGAGGTGCGGGGAATCCACAAAGAAGTGGGTTTTGAACTAAGGGGTTTCGTGCGATCAACTCTTTTGCTGTTCTCAAGGCTTTGCTGTTTGATGAAACGTTGCGAACGGATAACGAAATAAGTCTCTTCCAGACGGAAAAGGTTGTGGGCATATGCTGGCAGCCAGAGAAGGACGACTTTAAGCACAAGTTGCAGTTTCATCGGGTGGACAAAGAGGTCATCGCAGGGACGAGGTTCCCTACAAAGAGGCAGCTGCTAAGTATAATTATGTCTGTATTCGACCCCCTTGGCCCGTTTATAGTGATCGCCAAAATTCTAATGCGTGAGCTCTGGAGACAGGAGATCCTCTGGGATAAAGTTCTACCGGAAGGAATGGTAACGTCGAGGGAAACGTGGCTCAAGCAATTGCCAGAGACTGCCAACTTCTCTATACCACGTTTTTATTTCCGGGTTGGTTCGCCGAGGGAAATCCAACTTCACGTCTTCGTCGGTGGCATCAAGGACGCCTTCGCAGCTGTAGCCTACTGGAGAGTAGTGGATCAGAACGACACTGTCACAATCTCTTTCGTCTGGTCGAAAACTAAGTGCACGCCTTTTAAACTGATGACGATATCACGGACAGAACTTCAAGCCGCAGTCCTGGGCTCCCGCCTGACGAAGACCATTTTGGAAGGACACTCGATTGGCATCTTACGTGGAGTACTTTGGATCGACTCCTTCACTGTCATCAAGTGGTTACATTGCGAGCATAGGCTGTACAAACCTTTTGTGGCACACAGAGTCGCAGAAATACTGTCCAACACCGAACAGTCGTGGTGGAGATGGGTACCAACTGCTGATAACCCCGTAGATGACGCAACGAGATACGAAACCCGTGCAGACTTGAGTTCAACTTCACGATGGATAAAGGGCCCTAAATTCTTAAAACATGCTGACCACATAACAAGCCAAGACATCGATAGCGCCGAAGAGGAACTCCGCCTGAAATATTCTCTGATGGTGGTGAGTAGCAACATAATCGATATTAATAGAATATACTCTTTTATCAGACTTAAGCGGGTCGTCGCCTGGACTAACGTATGCCCTCAAAACGACCAATAATTCTGTCGACCTCGCATTCCTTTACGACGCTCGTATTTACACGAACAAATTAAGCATCAAAACGCCGAAGCTACCATATGCGAAATACGTCTCAAGTTTTGAATTCCTTGTCTACGTCAAGACTTTCGGAGCGTAATCAACAAATGCGCCACCTGTAAATTCGCCAATGCTACACCAACTACAACTGTAATGGGACCCCTTCCTGAGCCTGGACAACTTCGACCCCCTTACCATTTTCGTCGGGCGCCGAGTTGAAAAGAGGTGGATTGCATTATTTACTTGCCTCACTGTGAGAGCAGTACACCTGGAAGTCGGCCACGACCTGTCAACGGATTCGTGTATAGTTGCCATACGAAATTTTATTAATCGAAGAGGAGTACCATTAAGAATCCGCAGCGATAATGGAAAAAAAATGTGTGGGCGCAGAGTACGAGGCCAGACGTTTTTCGGAAGTGTTCGATTGTGAGACGAGACGACTGCAAGACGAGCTATCGAAAAGGAATGTGGCTGTTCAATTGTCCGGAGAACCCTTCAGAAGGCGGCGTGTGGGAACGGCTGGTTCGAAGTGTCAAACGTGTATTGCTTCACACTCCCAAGGAGGTCTCGCCAAGTGACCATACTCTACATTGCCTGATCATCGAAGCGGAGAACATCGTGAACTTACGGCCACTTACTCAACTGCCAGTCACCGCCAACGAAGAAGAACCACTTAAACTCAGCCACTTCTTGCTGGGATCGGCTAATAACGCCCAAACATCGGCGGCGATGGAACCCGATGAGCAATTATGTGAACTGCGCAAACAATGGAGAATTGCTCGGCTGTTACGGGACCGGTTCGGGAAGAGGCGGATAGGCCTACCGACTTTAACTCGACGTGTCAAGTGATGCCGCAGAACTAAACCTATAGAACAAGGCGACTTCGTTCTCATTTGCGATACAAGTGTTCCGAGGAGGCAGTGGTGGAGAGGAGGGTGCATCGTGTCTACCAAGGGACGGATGGCGAAATAAGAAAGGCTGATGTGTCAACGAGTTCTGGTATACTACGTCGTCCTGTCTCAAAGCTTGTTGTCTTGGATCTGGAGAGTGGTGAATCGGACCGATTTACGGGGGGTGGGATGTGATAATTTAGTTGTTATCCTTAAGCGCCTTCAGCGCCGTCTATATGTCAATAGTAATAAATGAATCTGTCAAACCAAGGTTGAGACTCGAAGCCGTGCCATTTTGTAATAAATGAATTCCTTGCTCATTTGTCATCGTGCTCGAGCCAAGCCCGCAACGGAGCGTCAACCAAGGTAATTTTAATGTATATCACATATATTATATTAAAATAAATATCCTTTATCATAGAGAAATAAACACTTCAAATCTCGAAACTGAGAAAAGAAGGCGTTTTATTTCCGTCCGATGCGCTCGAGCACACGCTTGATGCAGAGTGACAGTAGTATTTTGACATAAAATGTCATTAATGTAATCACACGCACACATTCTTAAAACAAAACAAAAACCTGAGTAAAGACCGTTTTTTTCAGATCTCACTTACTGTTCTTTTCAGTATCTCAAAAAAACACGCCTATTGTACAAATTTATAATACACGTTTGTTTCATTGGGAACTCACTGCCAAACTGGTGACTGACGCGATTTTATACGTCCAAATTTTTAAATTCAAAAAGTGTATTATTCCTTTGTGTTTCTTTTTTGCCTTCTGAAATTTCCATTGTTCGTGTGCTTTCCGCAATTTCAATCTTTTGAGCGCCTTCTGCAATATTTACCTCTGTGCCTTCTGTAATTTTTACCTTTGTGAATTCTGCAATTTTTTTTCTTTTACGACCAAAGAGGAAATGTCACATTCGGACAATCAACAGAGTGCTACAGACAATGCAGCTGCATCTCTGTCATACTTGGTTACAGCACGGCGAGTCAGTGAGCTCTCTGAAATCTCAGCACTAAAAAATGTCAAAGTTCCACCCTTTTGGAGGAGCAATCCAGCACTATGGTCTGTACACGTTGAAGCGCAGTTTCAAAACAACCGAATCTCATCGGACATTAGTCGATTCAACACCATCCTCTCATCGTTGGATATGGAAATTTTTAATGAAGTGTCAGACCTTGTTCAATGCCACCAAAAACGGACAAGGCGCTGATTGATAGGTGGTACATGTATGCTTGCAGGCATATGGTACCATTCGTAGTGCGCTACATATATGTTTTTTGTTTCATTGGCATAGCTTGTAATCTTGTCTGCTTCAATTTCATATTCACTCGATATTGCTTCTAGTAAAAATCGGAAATGGTAGATTAAATCAATGCTGATGTCTGTTATATCCGCGGTCATCTCAACGTTTCTAAAAAATGTTAGCGTTGTGTTACCATCATTCGTATTGCTTGCTACTTGCTTTGGCATGTCAACTAGCAGTCCCATTTCATCCCGAAATCGTTTTTGAATATGGCTTTTCTTGTTCGCAACTGAACTTTTTTCTTCCTGTGATCTTGCTTGCCATTTCTTTATGTCTAACTTGTAAGAAATGTGTAATAGACATTCAAATGATCGAAACCAAGAATGCAAGGGAGAAATCCCAAAGTTGTCTATTTTTCTTCTTTAGAACAGCCAAGTTGTATTGGTACATAGATAAATAATCGTTACATAAAAAAATAAATTATATGGGGTGCGCAGCTGAGCGCAAAATGTCTCAACGGATTCTGGAAGTATAGGCCGGAGAAGGTAATAAATAACACCGCGAGGTGGTTACATGCGGATACATTTTGAAAACTCTGCACAAAGTTACCATATAAAAAAACGGATAATTCTAAGGCCTTCAAGCAAATCAGTAACTACTGTCATTTGCTGAGGTCGTACAAGGTTGAAACATACCAAAAATATTCTTTAAATAACAGGTAAGAAATGCAACTAATGTTTTACATTTCTCTTGCTCAAAAATGTTTACTGTTTGTGATACTGTTTACTGTTCTCGATTTTTTTGCGGTACGTTAATACCTGGGGTTAGACCTGTCGTTTGATACCAAACTTTTGTCGTTTGGACGACTTTGATTTTTGAATTAAGTTCCGCTAGATTCTCAAAATAACACACTGTGCGCCGTCTCAAAAACCTGGAGTATGAACTGTCCAATATCACAACACTTGTAAAAAAAATATCAGTAAGTCGAAGCCTCAGTAGATTCTGATCTCATTAACGGAGCAGGTCTAGGACAAGTAAAACCACTTCTCAGGAGCGAGATTCACCAATGTGCTACTTTCACAGAAAGTTTGGTAAAGAAGCTCGAAACTGCAAGAAGCCGTCGTACTACTCACCAAAAAACGCATAACCCTGTTGTTATCTGATGTGGTTGACAACAGTTCACACTTCAACAAAGAATGCCCTTACGTCTTCAACATGGAGACACACATGAAGATTCTATTGGACTCCAGCTCAACTATGTGCGTGTTACCTCGCCCAATAAACTGGACCAACAATAGAGGCGAGATGACACTATTAGTAGAAAACAACTTTCCAATACATACATGTAGGATGTAAACAGACCACAGACGAGACGAACCAGAGATGAAGTATTTATTAAAGAGATAGACAACTTCCTCGTCTCTTCCCCCTGGATTTCATTTGACACCATTTTGAAAGATGAACAAATCAATATAGTCATTCTGTACAAGGCACAAACGGCGGAAGAGTTGAAAATCAAGCTAAGAGCGTATGAAAGAATCAAATCACAGCAGAATATCCAAGATTTCGATCGACAACATCAACCGCCAAAAGAGAACCCGCAAGTAAGGAGGATGACCGCAAATGCTTCAGCTGTGGAGAAACCGGGCATGTAGCGAGATTATGTCCATCAAGACAGAAAAGCGTTAAATGTTTCACGTGTGGAGAGTCAGGGCACAAATCTGTTTAATGTAGCAAAGTTAATATTAAAGATGAGACAAAAGACGGTGTTCATTTAGGTGGTGCTGCGGGATATTTAATGAAGGAATGGAAATAACCGCATTCATCGACACTGGTTGCGAAATTTCATTGCTGAGACAGGAGGTTTTGCTGCAACTTCCGCATATTGAATTGGACGAGTTTGGGGAACCACGAGATAAGGACCTTGGGTTATTTCGAGACACTACTACAGTAGTGGTGGACGGAAATGTTTTTCCTATAAGAGGAAGATCTAATATTTTCTATGTTGATTGGTATAGAGTTAGTCAAGCAGGCTATAAGGGGTAATGAAATCCAGTTTCAAAGTCCGGTAGAGGTAGTGAGTAGAGAATCAGGAAATGAAGCAAAGAGTCCAAAGCTGAAAAGAGCGGAGTAAGCGAGCACAGTTCAACTCAGAGAAGTTGGACCAACTAAGTAAGCTGGTGAAGTCAGTGAGGAAGATAGGACAGCGAAAGGAGCTGGGAATCTGCTACACTCAGGACGAAGCTGTGGCAAGGTTCTTGGAGAATCTGCGGGAAGGTGTTCCAAGGCTAGGATAATTTAGGTGGTGGCCTGTAGTGAGGAATGTTGATGTCATCGGAGAACTAAAAAGAGAGTTCGGAGTACTGTGTAGCCAAGGATGAAGTTGAGTTGGATTTGGATCGTTTACCTGAGAAATACCGGGAGAGAATTCAGTCATTAATAACGAGTTACAATCCGAGAGTGGGCTATAGAAATAAAGATAATTTTGAAGGATGAAACACCACTGTATAAAAGGGTCCGAAGAACCTCACCATCTGAGAAAGCGGAAAAAGAGAAACAAATTTTGGAATGTAAGGACAAGGGAATTATTACGGAAAGCAATTCCGAATATGCATCACCAGTTGTGATGGTATCAAAGAAAAATTGAGAAAAACGAATGTGCTGCGAATTTAGAAGAATTAACGCAAGGATGGTAAAGGATCATTTTCTCCTTCCACTAATAGATGATGTTGTAGAAAAATTGCAAAGTGCTTTAGTTTTCACTACTCTGAATGTGGTGAATGGGTTTTTCTACGTGTCCGTAGAACCAACCTCTAGAAAGTACACATCGCTTATAACTCATAGAGGACAGTATGAATTTGTGAAAATTCCATTCGGATAGAGTAATTCGTCGGCAGTGTTTACCAGGTATATAATTGATGTGTTGAAACTGCTTATCAACGAAGGTCTAGTGGAAGTACACATAGACGATGTTATCATACCGGCCATAAAAATGGATGAAGCTATGAGACGATTAGAACGTGTATTATAAGTTATAAGAAAAAATGGACTTAATCTGAGTTGGCGAAAATGCAGTTTTTTGATAGAGAAAATTAACTTCTTGGGCTATGTGATAGAGAAGGGAAGAGAAGACGAAGGCTGTAGAGCATTATCCGACGCCGAAGAAGAAGACGCTTCAACGGTTTCTTCGACTAACCTCGTATTTGAGCAGATTTGTGGAAGGATATGCTGCTAACGCGAAGCCTCTTAGCGATTTACTTCGAAAAGATGCTCTGTTTACGATGAGATGGGAACAAGAACAAGCGTTTCAGTGCTGGAAGAACGCTTTAGCCAAGTCGCCAGTTCTTAAATTTTTTAATCCTAGAGCAGTAACTGAAATTCATACGGACTCAAGCAAGTGGGGATATGGAGCTGTACTGCTACAACGAAATAATGATGATCAGGAGTAGTTACTTTATGTATGTTCTGGACCAGGAAGTGGTTGTGTTGTTTATGTTATTTTATGTATGTTCTGTACCAGTAAGTGTGTTGCTTCTGTGTGTCGCGTGTCAATGCGTTACTTTATGTATGTTCTGTACCAGTAAGTGTGTTGTTTATGTTGCTTAATGTATGTTCTGGAGCAGGGTGTATATGAGTTGTTTGGGTATGCCGACGTGAGTTGTTAGTGTGTCGGGTGTAGTTCTTTGGTGTTTTGTCGTATGAGATGTGTGGGTTGATGTCGGCGATGTCGTTGTTTGTTTGAAAGGGTTCCGCGGTATATGTATGTTCTGAGAAAACAAAAGACGGTTGTATTTTATAAATTTGTTTTATTAGATAAAAAGCTATTTAACATGTAGACATTTTGAAGGGCGCAACATTTAGAATGAGATAGACATTTTACGGAACTTGGGTAGAGATGTTTTAGTTCTTTAAAACTAAGACATCCAATATCTTCTACATTGACGACTTCAACATTTTCATTCTAAAGTATTTCCTTTAACCATTGGAATTCTTCAGTGCCTTTCACGTATACCGATGTGTGTTGAATAACATCACGTAGATATTGTTTGACCTTTCGAAATTCGGTAAATCACCCATCCCACATCAGTCCATGATGATTTTGGTAGAGCCATTGACCTTGTTTCTTCAATTCAAATGGCAATTGCTCAAAGTTGAAAGGAGGCAATAAAATGAAATGATAATGATGACCTTGTTGTAGGATAGCCAATTCCTTTACAATGAATTGATTTTTCGGGCCTTTAAATCCTTGAATATCCAGAATAAAATGCATGTTGTTGTTGTTTCTACAGATGGATGATTACTGACTTACACTTCTCGGGAGACAGTTTGTGTCAGGGGATTATAATTTATAATACGATCATGTAGCATTAAACAGTATACTGACGTAGTTGCAGGTAATGGTTTGTTCGTTTTAATTCAATGCGAATATCGACGGGGCCATTTTTAATTATTTCACTTTGATGTGAGCAATCAATGATAAAGATTGGGGCTTGGGATTTGAAAGTGTCTCTGGGTGGGAGTGGTTCAGCAATTGATCGGTTGTAGTAGGTCTTTTGAAAGTCGCAATACATACTACAAAGTTGACTGAAATTGTTCTTTGAATGAAAGATTTAAATATTCTAATGCGTATGTCTCAGAATTTAAGTATGCTTTCACATTGATGACATCACAGTGATCGAAAAATGTTGGATTTTACTTGAGCAAATTATGGTTGTTGGTTTGTAGAGCGACAATAATGTAGCGTGGTTTCTCCAAATGAGAGGTTGTCTTAACATTCCAAATGTGGTGGGTGGTGATTGGTAATGCGGGGTACTTTTCATGCAATTTTCATAGATTGACTATTGCTTATAGGTTTGTACAGTACTTGTTTGTAGGAATCTGACAGAGTAATGTGTGAAACTTTCCATTCAACTTTAAGTAAATTTATTCTCTTAGATGAGAAAATCTTCTGACTAATGAGTTTGCATCGGTGCGTGCTCGCTTAAAAATTAATTCATGACGACCGTTTGGAATAATTTTCTTGTAATCTTCAGCGAATCCGAGCAGTTTATTGAGTGGGATACAAAAATTAAAATAGAATCCATCCACGTTGATTGATGAATTTGGTGACCAAGATGCATTAAGCAGCATATCGCTTTCATTTTTATTTAAAGATAAATAATTTTTGATGGTGGATGTTATTCCAACATTACTATTGACATCAATTTCAAATCCATTTAATTCATAACGAATTTCATCAAAGAGGAAGGCTATCCCTTTGTTTACAAGTGCTGTTTCTGCGATTGCGCTACCATCAGATTTTGATACAGTAACTTCAATATAAATATAACTTTCGAAGGTAAGGTGTTAAGATTTTGATGTTGCACACAAATTTGAATAATGTCATTCTTTTCGAAATTATTCGAAAACGGTGAGTATGTGTGATATTCCAATTTCGTGATGCTGTCTTCAAAGGATGGTTCTTCGAATATGTTGAGCATGATTTACTTTAATTTGTAGCCCAGTGTTAATAGGATTTGCTTATTTGTTTGGAAAAGTCTTATGGATGTTGTTCTTCTATTCAGCGTCAATGATATATTGATAGGTTTGACGTTATTTGAAGCTATTTTATAGTTAAGTTGACGATTGTATATAATCATTGTGCTTTAAGATGTATTCGAACTATAATATTTTCCCCCCGGAAATTTATTTGGTTGCCGTCCTGATCCAGAAGGCTTATTGTCACAGTACTTATCCTCCTTGTGTTCACAGGCAGATAGATAACATTATGGGGGACTTCTATTATTTTATAGCCTGGACTGACCTTAACCGAAAACTGATGCAGTATGTGTGCCGGTTTATTATTTATGTATGTTTCATCAATTAAATTGCATTGAACCCGTACCATATTCACTCTATTGATATCGACGTACAGATCTGATTCATGTATTTTGTTAGCGGCAAGCCTTTTCTTGCTGAACCCCAACAACGAACCAATAGAGTTTGGTTGTGAAAAATCAATATCTACGTTGCTATTAATTTAACACTTTAAAGTATTGTTATTTGCTCTTATTTGGACAATCAATTTATCAGATCGATCCTTGTCCTGTAATTTGAGAACTTGCTGCATAAATTCATTAATATCTTCAATCTCATATGACCCCACGGGAAAATTTATGATGACTTCATCGGAGATATGAAATAAATTGTTAAACACATCCACATTTGGTATAGATTTCTATGTCTGCAGATCAACTAAGCCGCAAATGTAATCCAAGTTTAGAATAATTGGCGGAAAGTAGTCGGTGGTTACAGAGGATTGGTCTCCACTTAACGTGAGTGTTATCGACATTGTGGCTTTGAATGAAATGAAACAAGTTTTTATTGCACATTCAATTTGTTTAGTAGTAGAAAGCTTAAACATAGATGACCACATATGAATGTATTCAATTTTTGACAGTTGTTTTAATTGTATGGAATATTAAGACAAGCATTAAGAGCCTCCCGCAAAATAGGGATTTCCCCATAATGGGGATCCGGAAAACAAGAACGAAGTACGGGCCAAGAATCATGCTGGATATTGGCGAATGCAATGTAAGTCTCTTCTTTGTTTGAGTTTCTTTTTTATTTTTGCGTCCCTTTTTCCACAGTTTTGTCCCACTGTTCTTCGTTTGCTTATCTTTTAACAGAGTGTATAGTTCCTAAAACGAATGATTAAGCAAAAAAAATAAAATAAAATAAACTCTTTTTTACTTTTGCCTTTTTTTCCCACAGTTCTGTTCCACATTTTTCAACAGGGTAATTCTTTTCTTCTCACTCTTTTTTATGTTCGCGTCTTTTTTTCCAGTCACTATTCTTCTGGCTTCTCATTTTTAAATTCTCTGCTTGGTGTTCGATAATAAGAATTAGTTTCTATTGAGGATTGAAAGTGTAAGCAGTGAAAATGTTTTCGTGCAAAGTTTGTGATAAGTGTTTTTGGGATAAGTCCTCCCTTGTGCGGCATTTAAAAAAGTGTACGCTTTCCTCAGTAAAGCTGAACGCCAAGCAAAACTCATCATCAAGAGCAGCACCACAAGCAGCAGCAGTAGCAGTACCAGCACCGAGTCGAAAAGGATGAAACAAACCATTTTCAGACGCTGTCGGGTTTGCGATGGAGAGATGGAGGAAAGGAAATGTGTACATCATCAACGGAAGAAATCCCACAAATTGAAGGCACAACAATTACTCCAGAATAATGTTTGTGTCATTGTAGGAGCATTTAAGAATCGTGTCAAGAGTTTTTCCATAAAAAATACCGACGAAAGTATTCTAAATGCAGAAAAACTCTCTGACATCAACAATATTGTGATTTTGGAATTGCTAAGAGCAGAATTGGAACGCTTGCAAGCATTCAAATTCGATATTGAACTCTTTTGTGAATTCATCAAGAGCTCATCTGACGATGATGACTTGACCATTGATTCCAAAAGTATGCAGACCCAGATGGTAACCACTCTCAGTGAAGAAGATTTACCGAGCCCATTAAGCGATATGGTTGATGATATCAAGACAAAACTAGAAGAATTCCAGGAAAAGGACAGTGGATGGGCTTTACTTTCATTTATAAGAATCGAAGTAAATGTCAACAAGTATCAATCATTGAAGAGAGCCATGCATTTCAAGCTACCAATAAAACTAATTAACAAAAAGGCATGCATCAATGTGGAAAACAGTGATGAGTATTGCTTCAAATGGGCTGTTATTTCGGCTCTAGACGAAACAATAACCATGCATTCCCAAAGAACATCATGATACAGAATATCGGATATAACAGCGAAGATAATTCTGATTCATAATGTGCCCGTTAATTTTGTTAATCTGGATTTTCCTCTAAAGATTATAGATGAGCAACAATCCAAGCATTATCGTCAATATCTTTGGTTATGAAAACGACAACATCGTTGGACCATATTATCACATTTATGCAATGTATGTCTTTTAAATTTCACCACCCTTGAGAAATTGAATAAACATAAAAGTGACGACTATTGCCGCAAAATTAAAACAAGTATGCCAACGGAGAAGAACAATAAAATCTATTTTGAACATTTCGAGAGAAAGTTGAAAGTGCCATTCGCAATATACGCAGATTTTGAGTCAATCCTCAAACCAATTCATCAGTGCGAAACTAATCCAGATAGAGAATCACCATCAACAGCACATATTCAACTTCATATCCCATGTGCTTTCGGTTATTACATCAAGTGTTCATTCGACAAAAAATAAGATGAATACGGAACATTTTTTGGTAAGTACAATCTAAAAAATCTAAAAAAAAATATATCCATTTCTATTATTACTGTTTTATTAGGTGAAAACGCTCCGGATCGTTTCGTGGGAATGTTGGTGAACGACGTAAAATATTTGTGCACAGAAGTTATACAGAAACCACAGCTAACGATTCCATTGACTGACTTGGAAACCTACTTTTTCAACGCTATGCCTATTTGCAGTATATGTAAGATAGTATTAAGTTAACCGATGTAAGAGTTAGGGATCATTGCCATTTGACTGGACAATATAGAGGACCTGCTCATCAAAAATATAACGCACTTTTTCGTGTACCCAAATTTTTTCCCAATTTTATATTTTTTCTGGGTATGACTGTCATCTTTTTGTTAAAAGTCTTGCCAAAATTATTGGTCGTATTACAGTAATCCCGCAAACTAAAGAAAATTACATTTCACTCTCGAAACGCATATTTATAGATGAGCAAACACAGCAAACTGTAGAATTGAGGTTCTTGGATTCGAACAGATTTCTTCAGTCTAGCTCAGATTTATTGGCAGCAAATTTAGCATTTAATAATTTGAAGAATACTAGAAGCATTTTTCAAAATGAAGACTCCTTTACATTAATGGCTATTTCCATATGGTTATATAGATTCATGGTCACGCTTTGAAGAAAGATCACTGCCAAAGATTCTTTCATTTTTCAATAAACTTACAGGAAAAGTATGCTCAGAAGAGGATTACAACCGTGCTCCACAAATATGGCATCATTTCAAATGTACCACTCTAAAAGACTATATGCTTCTTTATCTACAGAGCGATGTACTACTTTTAGCCGATATATTTGAGAATTTCCGAGAAATTTGCGTCAAAATCTATGAATTAGATACATGCCACTATTATACCGCTCCTAGTTTATCTTGGGATGCTATGCTTAAAATTACCAAACTTGGAACTTCTCACTGACTTTGAAATGTATGATTTCTTTAAGAAAGGCATTAGAGGAGGCCTATGCCAGTGTAGTCACAGATATGTTAAAGCAAATAATAAATACATTGAGAATCTTAACAAGGAAGAACCAAGTGAATATCTTATGTACTTTGATGCCAATAATTTATATGGTTGGGCAATGTCACAACCACTTCCATACAATAATTTTAATTGGGTCAATGCAGACACGTATACAAATGAGAACATCTCAAGCTATAATAATAATGAAATTGGATGCGTGCTGGAAGTAGATTTAATTTATCCGTCAACACTGCACGACGTTCATAATGATCTGCCATTTTGCCCAGAAGACATGATTACTCCGGGAAGTAAATATACCAAACTCTCTGCTAATTTAAATCCGAAAACAAAGTAAGTAATTTCCATTCAAAATTTACAACAATGCATGAAACATGGTCTCGCTCTTACAAAAGTGCATAGGGTTCTGACTTTTAATCAATCCAGATGGCTTCAAAAATATGTTTCACTCAATACTGAGTACCGAAAAAGAGCCTTCAATGAATTTGAGAAGAATTTTTTCAAACTTATGAATAATAGTGTCTTTGGCAAGACAATGGAAAATGTCGAAAAGAGAAGATCTGTTAAGTTAGTGACAGTTTTAATAGCATATCGATTTTCTCAGCAGACCTGTGTGCAATTCAAATGAACCACGCAGAAGTCACTTTCAATAAACCCATTTATTTAGGTTTTCTTGTCTTGGAATTCTCAAAGTGGTTAATGTATGACTTTCATTATGATTATATCAACGATAAATTTAATGATTCTGTTCAATGGAACTATGTATATGGATACAGATTCATTCATTTATTCGTTTAAGAGCGATGCTTTCTATGCTGACATTTATAATGATATCATTAATCCCAACCTTTCGAGATTTGATACCTCAGAGTGTCCCGAAGACAATCCTCATAATTTTCCCCTCACTAATGGGAAGGTACTAGGTATGTTCAAAGATGAAAACAAATCTAACAAAATGTTGGAGTTTGTTGGACTACGAGCTAAAATGTATTCCTTCTCCACTGATACTAATAAAGAAGTGAAGGAAGCAAAGGGAATAAGAAAATCGGTAACAAACGCATTAAATATAAGAGACTATCATAAATGTTTAGTTAAGAAACAATATCTTTATAAATCAATGTTTATTTTTAAAAGCAAATTACATAACATGTATACACAAAAAAATAAAAAAGTTAGACTTAAGTTATGATGATACCAAAAGATATTTATTAAGCGATGGAATAAGCACCCTTGCATGGGGGCATTATAAAAATAAATGACTAAAATGTGTTTTACTTCCTAATAAGGGTTCTTTTGTCTTTCTGGTTTCTTTTGTCTTTCAGATGCTTTAATTTTCTCAATCGTTAACGTTTCGACATCACCAAATCACCAATAATCTGGATAGCGATTAGACTTTTACCTTGCTTTCGTATTTGGTAACACCTTTCCATACATCGTCACCTCACTTCCAAACACTTGCAATTTAACATGCTGAAATGGAACTTGCAATCTTATTTCACTTAATGTTGATGATGATGATTCACCAGTCCGCATTCAAAATAATAAATAAGTAGCTCCATCATCTGGAGTAGCGTAAATTTCATAATTATCTCGAAAATTTTATTTCAGTCCATCCAACTTCGCATGTACAAAGTTTATCTGTTTCTCTTAGATTCTCAAGCCAAAACATTCCTGCTCCATGCAAAGTTATTTTACTAACTAACCCAGCTGATACCACAGTCACCTGAATTTATATGGGTGAAAATGATTTTGCTTTCTTACTAATATCACCATTCCTTTCTGCTCTTTATAAAGTTTAGCTGAGGTATCTTCTTCCTTCTTATCTTTGTTGGCTTCATAAATCTCATATATATCCAAGATCATCAATCATCAATATACACACGCAATATTTTCTCATGATTTGCAATTTTTGCATCCATACCGCGAAGAAATCTTTTATACGCCTCACTTATACAATTACCAACATAGCCCTTTGTACTGACATCATTGGCATCAGTTGGTTCTTTCACATTCTTCAAAGTCTTATGGTCACCATCAAAGTATCCACTAAAGTGAAGTTTTAGTGCTCTTACTTGTTCTTTCTGTAAGTTTCCCCCATATTGTCCACACACTGCTGAAGTATCAGTATGGATTTATTTTGAATATCAATACTATCATCCAGGTACTCCTTGTTGACGGCCTGATGTAACAGCTTTGGCTTGCCAACATTACTCAAACATTTTCCTTCCAGATCAAAATCACTCGTGGGCAATAGTTTAAACCCCTCTCCAGGAGGACCTTGCAGACCATCTTCTGAAGCTTGAACCCAATTGAAACTCCTTCCGAACTTGTCAACGCTCATCTTACGTATACCCAAATATTTGCTATCCACCACCTTTTATTCACTAACCTACCCCACATACTCTCTCGGGAACAATCAAAGACCTCGCAGACACACTCTTTTTATCATTTTCAGTTGATTTTTATTGACATAAATTTATAACCTAACTTAAATACTAGACAAAAATGCTTAAAAGTAGTTAAACGAACAGTGTTACTACTTCTAACTTACTGGCCCTAGGCGGGCACTCTAAGCTAAACTTAATCTTAAACTATGTATCTTAAACCTATATGCTAACTTACAAACTACCTTAAAATAACTTAAACTACCTTAAACTAAACATACATACATACATACATGTATATATAATTCTATACGCACATATATATATATATGTACTTAAACTACTTACAAGGGTATACACATAAGTACACACAGGTGTACAAATGTGTATACCAATTTTTTTTTTATATTTTTTTTTCTTTTCTTTTTTTTTTTTTTATTTTTTTTTTTATTTTTTATTTTATTTACATTTATACAGCTTACAAACTACCTTATAAAACTACCTAAGATACGTAGTGGGCCATAGGTTGCAGCTGAACTAATCGGCTGCAAAACAGAGACCGACCCCGCCCCATAAGGGGGATCTGTACTACCCTTTCTCTTTCTAACCTGGGTCTAAAGGGTTCGATGATGGAGTTCCCTCACTGCACAGCCATCAGAATTTTCGGTGCATTGCAACACCCCTCACATCTCGCCTTGACACCACCGTACTGAACCGGAGGAGACCCTCCTCAGCTCGTTGTGCGACGGAACGGTCGTGGTTGCGTCGCCCATCCACAGTTGAACGGGCGATGTGAAAAATGAGCGGTACCGCATTTATGTCTTGTAACAGACCGTACATGTCTAAATGGAGAAAAGCTTCTGGGGGACGAAGCCACTGTGGCGTACCCTTTCATGGTACTGAGGATTGGGGTAGTAAGCCCCAGAGATCAAGTTATTGACTGAGTTCATCGCTCTGGCAGTATGGCCTCGAATCAGTTTCAATAGGAAATTGTCCACTCGTATCAGGTTCGCCCTGTTGTATAAAACCTCATTGGAGTAGAATTTTCTGTACTGGGACTCTGGTGTTCTGTAAAGGAGAAGGCAAGCCCTAAGACAAGCCCTCTCAAACTCCCGAATCTTTTCCATCAAGCTTGCACTCACATTGAACCACACGGGACAGCCACAGGTGAGCATTGGCCGGATGAGGGCCATGTAGCAGATTGCCTTCACCCTAGCATCGAGTTGGCTGTTGTAAAACAGTCTCTTTGTAAGAGCAAAAGCGCCTCGGGCTCGGGCTAGAGCAGCATCTACATGTTTATTAAAATATAGATATTGATCTAGCCAGATCCAGAGGTATCTCACTACAGTCCTTTGCGCCAGTGGTTGTCCGTGACGCCCAACAATTGAGAACTTTCGCCAATTCTTTTTTGTATCCGCCGAAGCCTTATACAACGGAGTCCTGAACAGTATGGTTTCCGACTTCTGAAAGTTGATATTCAACTTCCAGTCATCGCAACTTCTCATGAATGAGTCGAAGTTACCCTGCGCGAGAGTAGTGATGTCCTCGATCTTTTTACCTGATCTGTACACGATCAAGTCGTCGGCGTACGCAATTGCGTCAGGAAGAGAACTTATTAGATCGCTCAAGAAAATGTTGAACAGGATCGGCGAATTAACGGCACCCTGTTGGAGACCATTTTTTACTTCAAATATACCTGCAGAGGTCACATTGCCATTCTTGACGACGAACCTTCTGCCAGTAAGCATGTTACACAGTAGGTACAGCAGTGGTTTACTAATGCCTAGCCCATGGAGCTTGTAAAAAAGTCCTTCTAACCATACGGTGTCGAAGGCCTTCTCCAGGTCAATCAGGCAGGCACACGTACATTGTTTCTGGCTCTTGTTCCATTGGATCAATACCTGCTGTAGTCAGTATTTGTTCGTTGACCGTCGTTCTCGGGAGCTCCTCGTTTGACAAGTTTCTATTGGACGGTATGCGGAGCGCATTCGAGGAAACCGCTCTCGTCATTTGTCTGGAGAAGCGTGTCGCACTGTAATTGTAGGGATACGTTTGAACAAACTCTCCTAATTCCACAATATCGTTGGGGATCTTGATTTCGGCACTGAGTCCGCAATGGTCGCTGAGATACACGAAAGTGTTCAATCAGTTTACCGTTTGTGAGTTTGTGTCTGTCAGCTGCAGTCTTGCGTCAAAGAGCAGGATATCCAAGTAAGAACCGCTTCTAGGATATGACGAGATCTCTGTTGCTTTAAAATCGAGTCTATACTCGACATTGTGTAAGCAATACCAGTTGTAAAGCTGGTCCCCTCTATAATTGGAAACTATGCTTCCCCAATATCAATGTCGGGCATATAAGTCCAAGGCCAAAATGAAATAGTTCTCCTCCGAGTCCAGTCTTAGACATCGAAAGAGTGAATCGAGCTCTGATATAGTCGTTCTGGAACTAGGGGAGCCGGAGGAGTAGACCGACACCGCATACAGCTTCTTTCCACTGCGGAGAGAAATGCACACGATGCAGGCCTCCAACTCCTGAAACCGTCGTACTTCACTGCTATACACTACTTTGTGTTTAATGTTATTTTTAATGAAGATCGCAACACCGCCTCCACCATTGGAGTTGGGCCGGTCTCTTCTAATAACATTATAATTACTGTGCTCCAATGTGCCTCTCTGGGTTAGCTTGGTTTCGCTAATCAGAAATAGCTCTGGGCTTTGATCGTCGAACAATCTATAGAGCTCGTTTTTTTCGCGGGATCCCTATCTATGAATTTGCATTCACTGCAAGGAATTTATATGTGCTCTCCGTCTGCGCAGCCATTAAGACTGGTGACGTGCTTGGTTCTGCAGGAGCGCCAGAATTTGGCCTACCTGCTCCTCTAACCGATCCATACGCCTTTCAATGGAGGATTTCCAATCGGGCGTTAGATCGTGTGCTCTTGGCACTGAAGTCTGCTGCACTACCTTCGGTAGCTGCTGCTCTTCCGCGTTCCTCTGACCAGACGCCATTTGGGCATAGGTCCTTGAGGAGTGACGGTTATGGCTGCCCCGAGTGGATTTTTCACTGGGGGCTGCTTCTGCAGAACCATTTTTGCTTAACGCTCCTGGAATTTAGGACAACCCCGATAGTTAGCGGTGTGCCCCGCGTTCCCGCAGAGTACGCATTTGAGCTGACTTTTGTCAAGTGCCGCAGCTTTTTCCATTAGGCGATCGGGCGAGTTGGTAGAGTCAGTGGTCTGAGTCGTTCACAGACCTCCACCCAGTGCAGACGTGTTTCGACTTAGTGCGGATACATTAAGTTATCAAGTGCGAAAAATATCGCCGTAAGAAAATAAGAATCGGTAGTTTCACGGTAGAGTGATCACCGGTGACTTCGTGGTGCCGGGTTCGAATTCCGAAAAAAAAATTGAAATCTTTTTTTTTCAATTAAGATAAATAAAGACACTAAGTGTGATTCAGTAAAATGAAGCCAGCTGAGCGACCCGAGCTCCGAAAATCGGGTGATGTTGTACCGGTGGCTGGGACATCAGACCACCAGTCAACACACGAAGAGGCGAGGAAGAAAAGGAGGAAGAAGCTTCAGCCACAGCCAAACCTGGTGAAGCGCCGTTCCAGCCTTGGATCAGCCGATGCGAAAATTGCGGCAACAGCCGCAATTACAACAGCAGCAGCATCAACAACAACAACTGTAGCCACAACTACAGCAGCAGACAGAATGCAACAACCTTTGGTCGACGACGTAGAATACGAGTCGACAGAAGGCGAGGGGAGATTCTCCTACAGCGGTAGAGAGAACCCCTTCAATGCTCTAACGTCGTCCGAATCCGAGGACGAAGAGGAAGAGGACCGGGAGCAACTAATAAAAAGCCAGACGGAGAGGTAGGAGCTGGATGCCCATATCCAAGCCCTCCAAATCAAACTAAGGGCCAGGAGAGCGGCCAAAGAGGCTGATCAACACAAACAGCAGCCAAAAGAGCAGCAACAACAAGAACAGTCCCATCAGTTGCCAAAGGGGCAACGGTCAACAGCTGCCAAGACACAACAGCAGCAACAACAACAACAACATCAGCCAAAGCAGCAGCAACAACAACAACATCAGCCAAAGCAGCAGCAGCAACAACAACAACAACAGAAACAGCAGCAGCAGAAGAAGCAGCCGCAGCAGCAGAAGCAGCAACAACAACAACAGCGGAAGCAACAACAGCAGCAGCCAGCGAAAAAAGAGAAATGCCCTCCAATCAACGTCTTCGGACTGGAGACGAAGGACGTCGACACCTTATGTAAGTTGGCCACCAAAGAGTCTTATTATATTAAGTATAAGGGTCCATTGCGTGTATCTGTCCATTGCTTATCATTGGCAGACTATCACGTAGTTAAAGACAGGCTAGCGGTGTCGGAGGCCGAGTTTTTTTCTTACATCCCAAAAGGGGAAAAAGTCCAGACCATGCTCCTTAAGGACGTGGATCCTGACACTGATCCGGAGGAGATCCTCGCTAAGCTGCGCCAAGCGCAGAGCGGCGATGTCCAGGTCGTTGGGGTTAAGCCCTTCATCACTGCGGTTTCGAAAAGGGAGAACAGAAAACTTCCGTTCTTCCTAGTCCAGGTCACCCCAGACAGCAAATTAGATAGTCTAAAACGAATACATCGTCTAGGCTCTATTGATGTCAAATGGGATACATTAAAGAAGACAAAGCACACACTCCAGTGTGCTCGTTGTCAGAGGTTTGGGCATGCCGCGGCGAATTGCAACATGCAGTCTCGCTGCGTCAAATGCGCAGGAACCCACAATCGAGGGGAATGCCCCTTAGGGCCGGAGAAAGTTGAGGATAGGAGCAAACTAAAATGTGTACTCTGTAAGACCAGCGGGCACCCTGCCAACTATCGGGGATGCCCTAAGGTCCAAGAAATCAGAAAAATAATAGAGGCCAAAAGGAAAGGAAAAATGGTAGAAGCGAGGCCAGTGTCCCGTGTTCCAGCTACCACTGTTACTCCGGCAGTCTCCTATGCCCAAATGGCATCGGGTAGGCGACCGGTTCAACAGACAGTGCCGAAGGTGGCCCCGGTCCCAGTGGCCAGGCAACCTGAAGCCGATCTGGATTTGAAGACGGTCCTGCTCTCCATCCAGGGGCGATCGCTCAGCTTCAAAAGCAGTTCCTTGAGCAAGCAGCGCGAGTAGACCTCATCTACTCGACGCTGTTGGGAGAGCCAAACGCAACATCGGTTTAATGGCTGCGCAGGCAGCCCGTAACCTTAAAATCCTAGCAGTGAATGTGAATTCACTGATCAGGCCTGAACGACAACTAAACTTCGGTAACTTGTTGCAAATCCATAATCCTGACGTGTTGATGGTTAGCGAAACTAGGCTAAACCAGACGCATACCCTCAGGTACAAGAATTACCATATCATTCGAAGAGACCGAGCCTACCTAGCTGGTGGGGTCGCTCTCTTAATCAAAAAAGGCCTTTGTCATAAGGTCGTGTATAGCGGTGAAGTGCGAAAATTCCAGGCGATAGAAGCGTGTATCGCACGCATCCCCCTTCGGGGTGGTAAGCGGTATCAATCCCCATTTCATTTCAGAGCTCGATACTCTATTTACTAGCCTTCGACTGAGCTCGGAAGAGAACTACTATGTCATAGCCGGGGATTTGAACTCGAGGCATATGGATTGGGGCAACGTGGTGCATAACGCCCGGGGGACCTCATTGTATAACTGGTTGGTAGAGCACAATAGTGAGTTCAAGCTAGATTTGCTGGCAACCGGTAGGCCATCCTTTCTCAGAAGCGGGTCCTATCTGGATCTGATGCTGATAGACAAACGACTGACTATACTGGACGTGGAAAGACGCACACGGAACTGTTTAACTGCGGTTGAGTACGAGAGTGACCACTGCGGGCTCTTCGCGGCTATTCAGCTCCTGAACGAGGTGGAAGAACTGGAGGAATATGTCCAGAGGCACCCTTATAATTACAATAAGGTCCGCTGGCCACGTTTCTCCAGGGCTTTATAAACAGAACTACGTTCGAGTGGGATCAATCCTCCGACAAACAGAAACCTGACGAACGAAGAGGTTGACAGGTACCTTATACAAATGGACGACGTAATAAAACGAACCATGGAGAAAACCATTCCGAAGGTAGTACAAATCGATGACAGCGATGTTTATCGAAATGCTACCATCGATGCACTTCACGTGCACAAAAGTAGACTGCTGTCAAGACTCAAACTCTTGCACAGACGGTTTACGGATCCACAAAACGCGGAAGTCAGGGCACTGAAGTCTGAGATCAAGAACCTCCAACAGTTAATTCGAATAAATTACAGCTTGGCTATAAGCTTGCACTGGGGCAATAAAATCCGGGCTGTACGATCCAACAACCCGGGTATGTTCCCGCAAGCAAATAAAATATTTCGGAGGAAAGATCAAAATGACATTCAGGTCGTTAAACTTCCCAGGACGACACACAACGAACAATTACTGACTTCAATTGGCATCGATCCAGGTGAGGCAGTGCTAGACAATGACTTCTTCTTGGTTGAAGACCCCCAGGAGAAGGTTAAAGCTATTGGTGCTGTGTTCCAGCGAGTGTATACGGTCAACGAGGTTAGTAGGCCGAATCACGATCTGGAGAACAGAGCCTTGCTAAACCTTCTATCTCCGCAACGAGATAAGTCAATGGCGATCCGAGAATCCAGGTTTCACCAGGTTCAGTGACGATAATATGGCACATAGTGCCGTCGGGTACGATGTAAATCACATCTTGATTTCCCAAGAAGATCTTCAGGGTATCTTCAACTCACTGAAAAAGAAAAAGTCAGTGGGAATCGATGGAATACCGAATATTGTGCTTCGCCATCTTCCCCCCGAAGCGGTCCAAATTTACACAACATTGTTCAACAACGCGCTGAGTAATGCACATTACCCGGCGCATTGGAAAACAGCTGTAGTGCAACCGATCCCTAAACGGGACAAAGACAAATCCATCCCGACAAATCTTCGGTCGATCAGTCTTCTTCCCTGCATAAGCAAGGTTTTTGAAAAGATAGTCATACGAGTTCTGAAACAATGGGCTGATGAAAATAAAATAATACCGGACAACCAGTTCGGATTTAGGGCGGGGCATGATACCATACATGCCGGGTCAAAGCTGGTATCCGACATTCAATGGAATAAAAGCAAAAATCAGTGCACGGGTGCCTGTCTGATTGACTTGGAGAAGGCGTTCGACACCGTTTGGTTGGAGGGTCTCTTCCTCAAGCTGGTCAGGCTCGGCATAAGTAAACCATTGCTATATACGATCTATGCCATGATAACAGGTAGAAAGTTCGTCGTGAAAAGTAACGGCGTAACTTCTACCACGGTCTTTGACATTAAAAATGGTCTTCAACAAGGGGCTGTTGGTTCGCCGATCTTGTTCTCAATATTCACTGCGGATCTTATAGGTTCCATGCCGCACTTAATTGCGTACGCCGACGATCTAGTAGCGTACAGATCAGGTCCGAAGGTCGAAGTAATAAATATCTTGTTGCAGCGTGACTTCGAAAAAATTCAGCGATTTTGCGACGACTGGAAGTTGATTATCAACTTCCTGAAGTGTGAAACTACTCTTTTCAGGACCCCGTTGTACACGGCACCGCGGGATACGCGCCAAAACTGGCGCAAGTTCGGCATAGTTGACCCGCAAGGACGGCCGTTAGCTGTGAAAAGTGTAGTTAGATATCTTGGCATTTGGCTGGATCAATATCTGTATTTTGACAAACATATAGATATTGCTCTGACGAAAGCCAGAAAAGCCTTTGCTGCGGCAAGGAGGTTGTTTTACAGCAGCCAACTTGATACCAGGGTGAAGGTAATCTGCTACATGGCCCTCATCCGGCCAATTATGGCGTACGGTTGTCCCCTGTGGTTCAACGTGAGTCCTTCCCAGATGGAAAAGATGAGGTTGTTCGAGAGACAGTGTCTTAGAAGCTGTCTCCGTTTGTATCGTACACCCGAGTCCGAGTACAAGAGGTACTATCCTAACGAGGTCCTGTACAACGAGGCAAACTTGAACAGGATAGATAATTTTATTATTAAGCTGATCAGAAGGCACATTGCACGGGCTATGACTTCTTCCAACAGTCTGATCTTCGGGGCTTATTACCCCAATATCATGTACCATGAAAGGGTGCGCCTTAACGGCTTTATTCCTCCCGAAGCATTCCTTTATTTAGACACGATTGGCGTAATACAGGATACAGACGGATTCCCTGTTATCTTCCATGTCGTACGCCGAACAGTGGACAGGCGACTCCTATACGAACCGGATGTCGCTCGCACCCACGAGGATCTTCTTCGGTTCAGTAGAGCGATCTCCGCTCGTGACAGGAAAGAGTCTGCCAAAGAACGGCTATTTTACTGGTGGTTACACCAAAACCAGTCTCCGCCACCGCTTTTTAAGAACATTTGTAAATTCTTAAGTTAGTTAAGCTAGTTTTAAGTACTTTCGTCTAGCAAGTAAGTCCACATGAATTAAAATAAATAAAATTTCATGAAAAAAAAAAAAAAAGAACTCACAGCCGTGAATGAGCAAGGGCTGAGTTCAAGACCCAGCGAGAGCAAGATCTTTTTTTTTTCGTTTTCGGTTTAATCCAACTAAGTGCACTGGCAAGAATAGTGAGTGCAAGTTATGGAGGGGAAAGGGGAGTCCGCTAACCTAGAAGCGGACGGCGATAACCACCAATCTGTGGCAGAATCACGCCATCAAGAACCGGTGCTCAAAGCAGGCACATCGAAGAGGAGGAGGAAGAAGCAGACCTCGAACAGTTCAAAACGGCGCAACACCAACGCGTCACCGGAGGAAGAACGGAATGCATCGTCATCAAACGAGACATCAACCGACGCCGATGCAGAAGATGACGGCTATTCCTATGTGTCGGATGGGAGGGAGGGGCGATTGGCAGTAAGCAGCAATAGCTTCGAATCGGTGCCCTCCGACACTGAAGAAGAAGAAATTGCGGCGATAATTCGCTCTAAAGAAGCGAAGGTCACTGATCTCAGGGAGGAGACGCAAAAACTCCTCCATGAGATCAGAAAACTCCGATTAAGTACTCTCGCAAGGAGAAGGAAATAGCAGGAAGAAAGATTCAAACAGGTCGGGCAACAACAACAACAATTGCCAGACCAGAATCAGCTGCAAAAGCAGATGCAGCAACAACAATCTGCAAAAATGCAGAAAAAGCAACAACAACAGAAGGCAGCTCAGCAACAACAACGAGCACTAACACAGCAACAGAAGCAGCAGCAACAGACAGCAGCTCAACAACAAAAACATCCAGCAGTACATCAGCCACAGCAACAAACAACAAAGAAAGAAAAAGTGTCACCCATCAATATTTTCAAGCCGGACATTCTACAAACTGCACAGGTATGTAGGAGGGCCGTAGGTAGTGGTAACTTTAGTATTAGAAAAAATAAAGGCGCCGAAAAATATGCAATCCGCTGCAAGACAGTTAATCAGCATAATGTTCTTATGACGTGTTTAAAGCGTTCGACGACGGAGTTCTTCTCCTTCACACCGAAGGTAGAAAAACTTCAGACAATTCTGCTGAAGTTAACCGTGCCGCTCGGAGCGGAGAAGGTCTTCCAACTGCTCAAAGAGCAAGTGTGTGACGGTGTCGAGACCGTCGGGGTCAAGCCCTTCACCGACACCCACAAGCAAACCCGGTAATCTAAATGATATCAAGACATTGGAAGATTGGGATTGCATATGGGAAGTGCAGTGAAAACCACAAGGCGGAGTTTTGCCCGCTGGGGAAAGAGGGAGCAGTTGACAAGAGTCAGCTAAAATGCGTACTCTGCGGGAACGCGGGGCACACCGCTAACTATCGGGGTTGCCCTAAGTTTCAAGAGCGGAAAGCGAAGATGGTTCTGCAGAAGCAGCCCCAGTGAAAAATCCACTCGGGGCAGCCATAACCGTCACTCCTCAAGTGACCTATGCCCAAATGGCGTCTGGTCAGAGGAACGCGGAAGAGCAGCAGCTACCGAAGGTAGTGCAGCAGACTTCAGTGCCAAGAGCACACGATCTAACGCCCGATTGGAAATCCTCCATTGAAAGGCGTATGGATCGGTTAGAGGAGCAGGTAGGCCAAATTCTGGCGCTCCTGCAGAACCAAGCACGTCACCAGTCTTAATGGCTGCGCAGACGGAGAGCACATATAAATTCCTTGCAGTGAATGCAAATTCATTGATAGGGATCCCGCGAAAAAACGAGCTCTATAGATTGTTGGACGATCAAAGCCCAGAGCTATTTCTGATTAGCGAAACTAAGCTAACTCAGAGAGGCACATTGGAGCACAGTAATTATAATGTTATTAGGAAAGACCGGCCCAACTCCAATGGTGGAGGCGGTGTTGCGATCTTCATTAAAAATAACATTAAACACAAAGTAGTGTATAGCAGTGAAGTACGACGGTTTCAGGAGTTGGAGGCCTGCATCGTGTGCATTTCTCTCCGCAGTGGAAAGAAGCTGTATGCGGCGTCGGTCTACTCCTCCGGCTGCCCTAGTTCCAGAACGACTATATCAGAGCTCGATTCACTCTTTTGATGTCTAAGACTGGACTGGGAGGAGAACTATTTCATTTTGGCCGGGGACTTAAATGCCCGACATGGATATAGATGGGGACCAGCTTTACAACTGGTATTGCTTACACAGTGTCGAGTATAGACTCGATTTGAAGGCAACAGAGATCTCGTCCTTCCCCAGAAGCGGCTCTTATCTGGATCTCCTGCTATTTGACGCAAGACTGCAGCTGACAGACACAAACGTACAAACGGCAAACTGTTTGAACACCTTCGTGTACCTCAGTGACCATTGCGGACTCAGTGCCGAAATCAAGATCCCCAACGATATTGCGGAATTAGGAGAGTTTGTTCAAACGTATCCCTACAATTACAGTAGGACACGCTGGACACGCTTCTCTAGACAAATGACGAGAGCAGTCTCCTCGATTGCGCTCCACATACCGTCCAATAGAAACTTGTCAAACGAGGAGATTGACATGTATCTTATACAATTGGACGAGACAATAAAACGAACAATGGACGGTACTATACCACGGTATACACGCACAAACAACGAAAACCTGTACCGCAATGCGACAATAAGAAGTAGACTGCTGTCAAGATTAAAAACCTTGTATAGACGGTTTACTGACAGACGAGATGAGGAAATTAGGACACTGAAATCGCTCATTAAGAACATTCAAACACTAATTGTCCAAAATTCAGTCGCTCACAGATCGTTGAACAGTGCAGATGTGTTTCGACTAATTTAAAGTAAAATCAAGTGATAATCAAGAAAAGTGAAGTAGTGTAATTGGTACGAGGATCCGCAGCAAGTACTTGGCCGAACAAGTAGCGTCAACAGTCGTGACGCATAGGGGCACGGGTTCGAAGCCGAGTGGGGGCGGACAGTTTTTCTTTTTTTTTTTTTCTTCAACTAAGTACGTGAGTCCCTACAATGGAGGGGAACGGGCAGCCCGATCGCCAAGGAACGGTCGGGGAACATCAACCGATGACCGAAGTGTCACGCCACCAACCAACGGTGTCCCAAGAAGGCACGTCGAAGAGGAGGAGAAAGAAGCGCATCTCCAAAAGTGCAAAACGTCGCCTCACTGACCCGTCACTAGAAAGACGGCAGGAGGGAGAAAGCGCTGCAACTACGTCACGGGTTCTCCCATGTATCTGACGGGAGGGAAGGGCGGTTCGCTATTAGCAGTAATAGCTTTGAATCGATGCCCTCCGACACAGAGGAAGAAGTAGAGGCAATAATTCGTGCCAAAGAAGACAAAGTCTCTAATTTGCAGGAGGAAACTGACAAACTCCTTCAAGAAATTAGAGCACTTCGGGCAAGTAACCTTGAAAGGAGAAGGATCGAGGATGAGCTAGAGCTACAAGGGCTCAGGCAACAATAACAACAGCTGGCAAAGCCAACCCAGCCACAAAAGCAACAGCAACAACAGCAAAAAACAACACAACAGCTGAAGCAGCAACAACATGCAGCTGCTTTGCAGCAACAGAAGTCTGCAACACAACAGCTGAAACAGCCAGCAGCTCAACAACATCTGCACGTAGCAACACAGCAGAAACAGAAGTAACATCAGGCAACAGTTCAGCAACATCACCATTCAGCAGCACAACAAAAAAAGCAGACGCAACAGATAGCATCCCAACAACAAAAACAGCAGTCAGCAGTACACCAGCAACAACAGCAGCCAAAAAAGAACGAGAAAGTGCCACTCATCAACTTGTTCAAGACGGATATTATACAAACTGCACAGGTATGTAGGCGGGCCATAGGTAGTGGCAATTTTAGCATTAAGAAAAATAAAGGATTTGAAAAATACTCTATCCGCTGTAAGACCATAGAGCATCACAAAGCTCTTAAAACGTGTCTATCTCGTTCGACGACGCAGTTCTTCTCCTTCACACCGAAAGGAGAAAAAAATCAATCCAAACTAAGGCCAGCTAAGGCCACCACAGCTAAGGCAAAAAGAGAGCGGCGGAAATTACCGTTCCTTATTGTACAGCTGTCACCCAACAGCAAAATAGATAAGTTGAACGACATAGAAACATTAGCTGACTATGATTGCGTCTGGGAAAGCATAAGAAGGCGCGACGGCATTCTCCAAAGCGTCAGAGTGCCGTCAAAGTGCCAAAGGTTTGGGCACGCCGCGTCGAACTGCCAAATGCGGCCTCGATGCGTGAAGTGCAGTGGAAAACACAAGGCGGAGGATTGCCCATTGGGGAAAGAGGGACCAGCTGACAAAAGTCAGCTCAAGTGCGTACTCTGCGGGAACGCGGGGCACACCGCTAACTATCGGGGTTGCCCTAAGTTTCAAGAGCGGAAAACAGAGATGGTTCTGCAGAAGCAGCCCCCAGTGAAAAATCCACTCGGGGCAGCCATAACCGTCACCCCTCAAGTGACTTACGCCCAAATGGCGTCTGGTCAGAGAAGCACGGGAAAGGAGCTGAGGGACGGAAATTACCGTTCTTCATCGTACAGCTGTCACCCAATAGCAAAGTAGACAAGCTAAATGATATAAAAACATTAGCTGACTATGATTGCGTATGGGAAATTATTAGAAGGCGCGACGGCGTTCTCCAATGCGTACGCTGCCAAAGGATTGGGCATGCCGCGTCGAACTGCCGAATGCAGCCCCGATGCGTGAAGTGCAGTAATAACACAGTGCGGAGGACTGCCCACTGGGGAAAGAGGGACCAGCTGACAAAAGTCAGCTCAAGTGCGTACTCTGCGGGAACGCGGGGCACACCGCTAACTATCGGGGTTGCCCTAAGTTCCAAGAGCTTAAAACAAAAACAGTTCTGCAGAAGCAGCCCCCAGTGAAAAATCCACTCGGGGCAGCCATAACCGTCACCCCTCAAGTGACTTACGCCCAAATGGCGTCTGGTCAGAGAAGCACGGGCAAGGAGCTGAGGGACGGAAATTACCGTTCTTTATCGTACAGCTGTCACCCAATAGCAAAGTAGACAAGCTAAATGATATAAAAACATTAGCTGACTATGATTGCTTATGGGAAATTATTAGAAGGCGCGACGGCGTTCTCCAATGCGTACGCTGCCAAAGGATTGGGCACGCCGCGTCGAACTGCCGAATGCAGCCCCGATGCGTGAAGTGCAGTAATAACACAGTGCGGAGGACTGCCCACTGGGGAAAGAGGGACCAGCTGACAAAAGTCAGCTCAAGTGCGTACTCTGCGGGAACGCGGGGCACACCGCTAACTATCGGGGTTGCCCTAAGTTCCAAGAGCTTAAAACAAAAACAGTTCTGCAGAAGCAGCCCCCAGTGAAACATCCACTCGGGGCAGCCATACCCGTCACCCCTCAATTGACCTACGCCCAAATGGCGTCTGGCCAGAGGAATACGGAAAAGCAGCAACTACCAAAGGTAGCGCCGCAAGTCTCAGTGCCAATTGCACACGATCCAGCGCCCGATTGGAGATCCTCCATTGAAAGGCGTATGGATCGGTTAGAGGAGCAGGTAAGCCAAATTCTGGCGCTCCTGCAGAACCAAGCACGTCACCAGTCATGATGACGGAGAGTACCTATAAGATCCTTGCAGTGAATGCAAATTCATTGCTAAGGATTACGCGAAAAAACGAGCTCTATAGATTGTTGGACGATCAAAGCCCAGAGCTATTTCTAATTAGCGAAACTAAGCTAACCCAGAGAGGCACATTGGAGCACAGTAATTACAATGTTATTAGAAGAGACCGGCCCAACTCCAATGGTGGAGGTGGTGTTGCGATCTTCATTAAAAATAACATTAAACACAAAGTAGTGTATAGTAGTGAAGTTCGACGGTTTTAGGAGTTGGAAGACTGCGTCGTGTGCATTTCTCTCCGAAGTGGAAAGAAGCAGTATGCGGTCTACTCCTCCGGCTGCCCTAGTTCCAGAACGACTATATCAGAGCTCGATTCACTCTTTCGATGTCTTAGACTGGACTGGGAGGAGAACTATTTCATTTTGGCCGGGGACTTAAATGCCCGTCACGGATATTGGGGAAACATAGTTTCCAATAGTAGAGGGGACCAGCTCTACAGCTGGTATTGCTTGCACAGTGTCGAATATAGACTCGAGTTGAAAGCTACAGAGATCTCGTCCTTCCGCAGAAGCGGCTCTTATCTGGATCTCCTGCTATTTGACGCAAGACTGCAGCTGACAGACACAAACTCACAAACGGTAAACTGTTTGAACACTTTCGTGTATCTCAGTGACCATTGCGGACTCAGTGCCGAAATCAAGATCCCCAACGATATTGCGGAATTAGGAGAGTTTGTTCAAACGTATCCCTACAATTACAGTAGAACACGCTGGACACGCTTCTCCAGACAAATGACGATAGCAGTCTCCTCGAATGCGCTCCACATACTGTCCAATAGAAACTTGTCAAACGAGGAGATTAAACAATTGGACGAGACAATAAAACGAACAATGGACAGTACTATACCACGGTATACACGCACAAATAACGAAAACTTATATCGCAATGTGACAATTGACGCACTCCACCAACAAAAAAGTAGACTGCTGTCAAGATTATAAACCTTGTATAGACGGTTTACTGACAGACGAGATGAGGAAATTAGGACACTGAAATCGCTCATTAAGAACATTCAAACACTAATTGTCCAAAATTACAGAGTTTCTGTTAACTTGCATTGGAACAATAAGATTCGGGCTGTTAGATCCAAGCGAGCATGTTCCCGCAAATAAACAAATTCTTTCGCAGTAAGCGTAGCGATCTTCCGTGTCTTAAGCTCCCCAGAACGACGGACAACGAACAAATACTGACTACAGCAGGTATTGATCCGGATAACGCGGTACTCGACGATAACTTCTTTGTGGTCGAAGACCCGCAAGAAAAAATGGAGGTACTAGGCGCGGTCTCTCAGGAAGTGTATAAGGTGAATGAGAGTGTTCGCCCGAACCACGACCTGGAGAATCGCCTACAATCTAGCAACTCGCAACTTCGAGAAGACATGCAACAATGACGATCTGAGAACATCGGCTTTGTCGTGTTCAATGACGATAACATGGCAGATAATGTCGTCGCCGACGAAGGAGTTCATATCCCGTTCATATTGAAGACAGAGCTCCAAGCGGTCTTCGAATCACTAAAAAAGAAAAAATCAATTGGAATCGACGGGATCTCGAACATTGTGCTAAGACATCTCCCCCTAGATGTGGTTAATATGTACACTATCCTGTTTAACAATGCTCTGAATAATGCACATTATCCGGAGCATTAGAAAACTGCGATTGTGCAACCCATATCCAAGCGAGGTAAAGATTCTTCGAATCCGTGCGACCTGCGGTCAATTAGTCTCCTTCCGAACATCAGCAAGGTATTTGAGAAGGTGATAAATAGAGCTCTGACCAACTGGACAGAGGACAAACATATAATTCCGGATAACCAATTCGGTTTCAAAGCGGGGCATGACACCATTCATGCCGCGTCGAAACTGGTGTCGGAGATCCAATGGAACAAGAGCCAGAAACAATGTACGGGTGCCTGCCTGATTGACCTGGAGAAGGCCTTCGACACCGTATGGTTAGAAGGACTTTTTTACAAGCTCAATGGGCTAGGCATTAGTAAACCACTGCTGTACCTACTGTGTAACATGCTTACTGGCAGAAGGTTCGTCGTCAAGAATGGCAATGTGACCTCTGCAGGTACATTTGAAGTAAAAAATGGTCTCCAACAGGGTGCCGTTAATTCGCCGACCCTGTTAAAAATTTTCTTGAACGATCTAATAAGTTCTCTTCCTCACGTAATTGCGTACGCCGACGACTTGATCGTGTACAGATCAGGCAAAAAGATCGAGGACATCACTACTCTCACGCAGGGTGACTTCGACTCATTCATGAGAACTTGCGATGACTGGAAGTTGAATATCAACTTTCAGAAGTCGGAAACCATACTGTTCAGGACCCCGTTGTATAAGGCTTCGGCGGATAAGAAAAAGAATTGGCGAAAGTTCTCAATTGTTGGGCGACACGGGCAACCACTGGCGGACTGTAGTCAGATACCTGGGGATCTGGCTAGATCATTATCTATATTTTAACAAACATGTAGATGCTGCTCTAGCCCGAGCCCGAGGCGCTTTCGCTCTTACAAAGAGACTGTTTTATAACAGCCAACTCGATGCGAGGGTGAAGGTAATCTGCTACATGGCCCTCATCCGGCCAATGCTCACCTATGGCTGTCCCGTGTGGTTCAATGTGAGTGCAAGCTTGATGGAAAAGATTCGGGTGTTTGAGAGGGCTTGTCTTAGGGCTTGCTCGATCGTGATGATGATCTTCGGTTGGATTACTGCAACTTCTTGAATGCTTACGAGGATTTAGGCCATATGGAGAGAATTCCGGATGATGAGATCGAACCAGCTTCAGGGCAGGTATTTTACATACCACATCATGCCGTCATCACCAACAAGTTGCGTGTCGTGTTCGATGGGTCGCATAAGGACACCAATGGCATAAGTTTAAGTGCGATGCTATACCCGGGTAATTCCCTTCAGCGTAATTTATCCAACATCTGGTTGAGATTTCGCTTGCCTAAGTATATGTTTTGTGCAGACATTGTCAAGATGTTCCGGCAGATATGGGTAAAGGAGGAGCATCGCGATTTCCAACGCATCGTTTGGAGAAATACTTCACGTGATTCGATTGGTCATTATAGACTACTTACCGTGACTTATGGTACAACACCGGTGCCGTATTCAGCTATGAGGGTTCTAAGGCAGTTAGCTTCGCATTAGATCTTAAAGGATTTTTATGTCGATGATTTGTTGACGGGTGCGAATTCGGTAGCTGAAATTTTAGAATTGAAGGAACAGTTGATTGAACTCTTATTGTGTGGAGGTTTCGAACTGAGTAAGTGGAGTAACAATTGTTGGCCAATTTTGAATATGGGCTCTAAGCGAAAGGTGTCGCTGGATTTAGATAGCGTTTGCACAAAAGTTCTGGGCTTAGTTTGGAATCCTTACCAGGACGTGTTGAGCTTTAAATTATCTCTACAGGAAAAAGTTGTGCCCACTAAAAGAAAACTCTTGCCAGAAGTTTCTAAAATCTTCTACCCACTGGGTTTTCTGTCTCCTGTCACTATTTTATTTAAAATAATGTTCCAGGAGTTGTGGATGCATGAATGCAAAGCAGGATGGGATGATCCATTGCCAACTGACATAGCAGTTAGATGGAATACCTATCGGAAGGACCTATCCTGCCTTGAAAGGATTAGGATCGCAAGAAGATGTGTAGTAAACAGCAAGTGCTTCGATTTTTTAGGATTTTCGGATGCGTCTGAGAAAGCATATTCCGCTGTGGTTTATACCCGTAGTACATCTGAGGATGGTGATATAAAACTTCATCTGGTGGCGGCTAAAACCCGTGTTGCTCCTGTTAAGCAGTTGACCATTCCCCGACTCGAGCTATGCGGTGCTCTTCTTTTGTCACGTCTTGTGAAACTTATAGCCTCATCGTGGGATGATAAACCATCTAGAGTGTTTGTCTTCTGTGATTCTAAAATTGTGTTGGCTTGGCTTTCTTCTCCTCCTCGCAAATGGAACACTTTTGTAGCGAATCGCACCTCCGAGATACTCGACACCTTACCACGTTCCGTTTGGAATTACATTCGCTCAGAAGAGAATCCTGTCGATTGTGCCTCTAGGGGAATCGAGCCTTCGAAATTATTGAACTTGGAAATCTGGTGGAAGGGTCTGGAAGGGAAGAATCTCTTGGGTCTCTGGGGATACTACAGAATGGCCCATACCATTGAATACTGCCGTCGATGCCGTGCCGGAAGAACGAAAGGTAATTACAAAGGTAAACATTCTTCTCACGGTGGAGCACTTTGTCGATGTGCTAGTTGAGAAAGTCTCATCTTGGACTAAGATATTACGCATTGTGGCGTTCACTCGTCGCTTTGCTTCTAATAGTCGGAGGCCTTTTGCCGATCGTCAACGGAGATATTTGACATGTTCGAAAACCTTGGAAGCTCGATTAATTTGTTTGCTTCATGTACAAAACGAATTTGCAGAGGAGATCCGAGCACTTAAAGCAAAGGGGTCTGTCTCACATCGATCCAAATTGATTTCGCTGTCTCCTTTTCTGGACGAGGCAGGCTTACTCGGTTTTGGGATTTTGGGTCTTGGAATTTTGGGTCTTGGGTTTCCGGAATATTATAAGAAAAATCGTGCATGATTGTGTGAAGTGTTTTAGGCTACGGCAACAGACTCATTGGAAATTTACCGTGTCCAAGAATTACTGCTTCGCATGCATTTTCTCACACAGGAGTTGACTACGCGCCAATCACGCTACGCCTATGCAGGGGAAGGAAATCGAAATTCACCAAAGGCTATTTGGCTCTTTGTTTGAATGTCAACAAAGGCCATTCATTTAGAAGCGGGTGTGATCTCTCAACAGAAGCATTTTTGACTGCCCTACGTAGATTCATTGCTCGCCGGGGCATATGCACAATTATCTATTCCGATAATGGGACCAATTTTCATGGAGCGGCACGAAAACTTTCGGACTTATACACGACTTATACAGACCAAATAAAGTGGGAGTTTATTCCGCCCCATAGTCCGCACTTTGGAGGACTGTGGGAGTCTGGGGTAAAATGCGTTAAACAACATCTTCGGCGGGTGATAGGCAACAATATTTTGACGTTTGAAGAAATGGCTACTTTGTTGGCTCAGATCGAGGCATTATTCAGCTCCAGACCATTGTGTGCCATTTCTGATAGTGATCTGAACCCATTGACGCCCTCTTATTTTCTTATAGGTAGACCGTATACGGCAGTCCCGGAACCCAGTTACCTGGAAATACCCACATACCGCTTGGGCCGCTGGCAGCTATTGCAGAATATGACCCAAGGCTTTTGGAAACGATGGCACACAGACTACGTCACATTCCTACAGTAGCGTCCTAAATGGAGAAAATCTAGCTCTGATCTCAAGATTGGTCAACTTGTCGTCGTCAAGGATCCCAATTTGCCACCATCCAAATGGCTACTTGGAAGAATTCAAGAAGTGCATCCAGGAGCAGATGGTCATGTGCGAGTCGTTACCATTCGAACCAGTCACAATGTGTTGAGACGCCTCATCACCAAGATTACTCTCCTACCATGTTCCTGAAATTATTTCAGTGGGTGGCGGCATGTTGAGAAATAATTAAATTGTATTAAAATTGTCTATTGTATGCTTATATTAGTTCTTACGATTCCTTTCAATGTTTAATGTGAAAATCTTATAATTATTCGTTTCCTTAATTTGGGCTAATGTAAATGCTGTGTAAAGGTCCTCTCGCGATAACAGCGAGAGGAGGAGCTGAGTAATCTCGCTCTCCTAGAGCTCCCACGATTGGTGCCCAGTGCTCGCTCACTTTTGCCGCAACCACCAACCTGTGCATACCACCAATTCCGTGTTAAAATATAGTTGAATTCACATTTGTTAGGTCTTGAGTTTTTTTTTCGTGTTGAATCATAATTCCTTGCTTTGTTAGCTACGTTCGTTAACACTGAGTTTTTTCTTAGTGTTACTGATGCTTGTTTCCGATTCTTGGTTATCGAATACTGGGAAATTCATGTTTCTACTGAGTTCGTCCGCAACTACATTGTCTACGCCTTTTTTATATATGATTTTATAATCATATTCCTCAAGTTTGAGTCTCCATCTTGATCCTGGGTCTTTCACATTGAACAGCCAAGTTAGAGGCCTATGTTCTGTTTTAATTATGAACTTTTTACCATATAAATAAGGCCTAAAATGCTGAACTGCCCATAAAATAGCTAAGCATTCTTTTTCGGTGGTACTATACCTACTTTCTACTTTTTCCCATTGCCAAGTTGAATTTTTCTTTTACAATTTGTATAGTGGGGACGCTATTGTACTGAATCCCTTGATAAACTTTCTGTAATAGCCAATCATAGCCATGATTTGGGTTTTTAGGATTTTGTAAGTTGTTTATAGCTTCAACCTTAGGGTAGTTTAAGGTAGAATAAGTGTAAAAAAAAAGATTAAAAATGTATTTATGTCTATATACATGTTATATGGACGTATATACCACTGTATATAGATGCATATATGTACATGACAACGTGAGGAAGAGAACTTATCAGATCGCTCAAGAAAATGTTGAACAGGATCGGCGAATTAACGGCATCCTGTTGGAGACCATTTTTTACTTCAAAGATACCTGCAGAGATCACATTGCCATTCTTGACTACGAACCTTCTACCGGCAAGCATGTTAAACAGTAGATACAGCAGTGGTTTACTTAAAAAAGTCCTTCTAACCATACGGTGTCGAAGGCCTTCTCCAGGTCAATCAGGCAGGCACCCGTACATTGTTTCTGGCTCTTGGTAAATTGGATATCCGACACCAGTTTCGACGCGGTATGAATAGTGTTATGCCCCGCTTTGAAACCGAATTGGTTATCCGGAATAATATGTTTGTCCTCTGTCCAGTTGGTCAGAGCTCTATTTATCAGTTTCTCGAATACCTTGCTGATGTTCGGAAGGAGACTAATTGACCGGAGGTTGCACGGATTCGAAGAATCTTTACCTCGCTTGGGTTGTACAATCGCAGTTTTCCAATGTTCTGGATAATGTGCATTATTCAGAGTATTCTTAAACAGGACAGTGTACATATTAACCACATCTTGTTGGGATGTCTTTGAACAATGTTCCAGATCCCGTCGATTCCAACTGACTTTTTCTTCTTTAGTGATGCGAAGACCGCTTGGAGCTCTGTCTTCGCTATGACCGGGGGATGAACCCCTTCGTCGGCGATGACATTATCTGCCATGTTATCGTCATTGAACACGACAAGGCCGATGTTCTCAGATCGCCATTGTTGCATGTCTTCTCGAAGTTGCGAGCTGCTAGATTGTACGCAGTTCTCCAGGTCGTGGTTTGGGCGAACACTCACATTCACCTTATACACTTCCTGAAAGACCGCGCCTAGTACCTTCATTTTTTCTTGCGGGTCTCACCACAAAGAAGTTATCGTCGAGTACCGCGTTATCTGCCTGCTGTAGTCAGTATTTGTTCGTTGTCCGTCGTTCTGGAGAGCTTAAGACACGGAAGATCGCTATGCTATGTTGGATCTTACAGCCCGAATCTTATTGTTCCAATGCAAGTTAACAGAAACTCTCTAATTTTGGACAATTAGTGTTTGAATGTTTTTGATGAGCGATTTCAGTGTCCTAATTTCCTCATCTCGTCTGTCAGTAAACCGTCTATACAAGGTTTTTAATCTCGAAAGCAGTCTACTTTTTTGATGGTGGAGTGCGTCTATTGTCGCATTGGGGTACAAGTTTTCGCTGTTTGTGCGTGTATACCGTGGTATCGTACTGCGCATTGTTCGTTTTATGGTCTCGTCCAATTGTATAAGATACATGTCAATCTCCTCGTTTGACAAGTTTCTATTGGACGGTATGTGGAGCGCATTCGAGGAAACTGCTCTCGTCATTTGTCTGGAGAAGCGTGTCCAGCGTGTCCTACTGTAATTGTAGGGATACGTTTGAACAAACTCTCCTAATTCCGCAATATCGTTGGGGATCTTGATTTCGGCACTGAGACCACAATGGTCTCTGAGATACACGAAAGTGTTCAAACAGTTTACCGTTTGTGAGTTGTGTCTGTCAGCTGCAGTCTTGCGTCAAACAGCAGGATATCCAAGTAAGAACCGCTTCTGGGATAGGACAAGATCTCTGTTGCTTTCAAATCGAGTCTATTTTTTTTTTTTTATTTCATTTTTATTTATTATTTCAGGATAAGCTTATATACTAGACAAAAATGCTTTAAGCTAGTTGGACGAACAATTTTACTATTTCTAACTTACTGGTACAAACTACCTTACATTCTACCTTAAAATAAACTTAAACAACTAACTTAAACTAATCTACATATATATGCATATACATATGTGTATACCCATATACAAATATGTATACGCATATATCCCTATATACATAAATGCATATATGTATCTTCTTGTATACATACATGTATACATTTTATATTTATTTACATATATACATTTTAAATGCTACCTTAAACCTACCCTACGCTATGGAAGTCGGTTATCCACTGCAAGACAGTGACCGACTGCGCCCCATAAGGGGATACACACTACCCTATCTACCCCGGGTCTAAAGGGTTCGAAGCTGGAGTTCCCTCTGGGGGGACGAAGCCACTGTGGCGTACCCTTTCATGGTACTGAGGATTGGGGTAGTAAGCCCCAGAGATCAAGTTATTGACTGAGTTCATCGCTCTGGCAGTATGGCCTCGAATCAGTTTCAACAGGAAATTGTCCACTCGTATCAGGTTCGCCCTGTTGTATAAAACCTCATTGGAGTAGAATTTTCTGTACTGGGACTCTGGTGTTCTGTAAAGGAGAAGGCAAGCCCTAAGACAAGCCCTCTCAAACTCCCGAATCTTTTCCATCAAGCTTGCACTCACATTGAACCACACGGGACAGCCATAGGTGAGCATTGGCCGGATGAGGGCTATGTAGCAGATTGCCTTCACCCTAGCATCGAGTTGGCTGTTGTAAAACAGTCTCTTTGTAAGAGCAAAAGCGCCTCGGGCTCGGGCTAGAGCAGCATCTACATGTTTATTAAAATATAGATATTGATCTAGCCAGATCCAGAGGTATCTCACTACAGTCCTTTGCGCCAGTGGTTGTCCGTGACGCCCAACAATTGAGAACTTTCGCCAATTCTTTTTTGTATCCGCCGAAGCCTTATACAACGGAGTCCTGAACAGTATGGTTTCCGACTTCTGAAAGTTGATATTCAACTTCCAGTCATCGCAACTTCTCATGAATGAGTCGAAGTTACCCTGCGCGAGAGTAGTGATGTCCTCGATCTTTTTACCTGATCTGTACACGATCAAGTCGTCGGCGTACGCAATTGCGTCAGGAAGAGAACTTATTAGATCGCTCAAGAAAATGTTGAACAGGATCGGCGAATTAACGGCACCCTGTTGGAGACCATTTTTTACTTCAAATATACCTGCAGAGGTCACATTGCCATTCTTGACGACGAACCTTCTGCCAGTAAGCATGTTACACAGTAGGTACAGCAGTGGTTTACTAATGCCTAGCCCATTGAGCTTGTAAAAAAGTCCTTCTAACCATACGGTGTCGAAGGCCTTCTCCAGGTCAATCAGGCAGGCACCCGTACATTGTTTCTGGCTCTTGTTCCATTGGATCAATACCTGCTGTAGTCAGTATTTGTTCGTTGACCGTCGTTCTGGGGAGCTCCTCGTCTGACAAATTTCTATTGGACGGTATGTGGAGCGCATTCGAGGAAACTGCTCTCGTCATTTGTCTGGAGAAGCGTGTCCAGCGTGTCCTACTGTAATTGTAGGGATACGTTTGAACAAACTCTCCTAATGCCGCAATATCGTTGGGGATCTTGATTTCGGCACTGAGTCCGCAATGGTCACTGAAATACACGAAAGTGTTCAAATAGTTTACCGTTTGTGAGTTTGTGTCTGTCAGCTGCAGTCTTGCGTCAAACAGCAGGATATCCAAGTAAGAACCGCTTCTAGGATATGACGAGATCTCTGTTGCTTTCAAATCGAGTCTATACTTGACACTGTGTAAGCAATACCAGTTGTAAAGCTGGTCCCCTCTATAATTGGAAACTATGTTTCCCCAATATCCATGTCGGGCATTTAAGTCCCCGGCCAAAATGAAATAGTTCTCCTCCCAGTCCAGTCTTAGACATCGAAAGAGTGAATCGAGCTGTGATATAGTCGTTCTGGAACTAGGGCAGCCGGAGGAGTAGACCGACACCGAATACAGTTTCTTTCCACTGCGGAGAGAAATGCACACGATTCAGGCATTCCGTCGTACTTCACTGCTATACACTACTTTGTGTTTAATGTTATTTTTAATGAAGATCGCAACACCGCCTCCACCATTGGAGTTGGGCCGGTCTCTTATAATAACATTATAATTACTGTGCTCCAATGTGCTTCTCTGGGTTAGCTTGGTTTCGCTAATCAGAAATAGCTCTGGGCTTTGATCGTCCAACAATCTGTAGAGCTCGTTTTTTGGGGGGTCCATATCAATGAATTTGCATTCACTGCAAGGATCTTATATGTGCTCTCCGTCTGCGCAGCCATTAAGACTGGTGGCGTGCTTGGTTCTGCAGGAGCGCCAGAGTTTGGCCTACCTGCTCCTCTAACCGATCCATACGCCTTTCAATGGAGGATTTCCTATCGGGCGTTGGATCGTGTGCTCTTTGCACTGAAGGCTGCTGCACTACCTTCGGTAGCTGCTGCTCTTCCGCGTTCCTCTGACCAGACGCCATTTGGGAATAGGTCACTTGATGAGTGACGGTTATGGCTGCCCCGAGTGGATTTTTCACTCGGGGCTGCTTCTGCAGAACCATTTTTGCTTTACGCTCCTGGAATTTAGGACAACCCCGATAGTTAGCTGTGTGCCCCGCGTTCTCGCAGAGTACGCATTTGAGCTGACTTTTGTCAGCTGCTCCCTCTTGCCTCAGAGAACAATTATCCGCACTGTGGTTCTCTCCGCACTTAACGCATCGGGGCTGCATTTGGCAGTTCGACGCGGCGTGCCCGAACCTTTGGCAGCGAAAGCATTGTGCAATGTCATCGCGCCTTTGTATGCTCTCCCAGATGCATTCGTGGTAATCTAAGGACTTTATCTTCTAGATTATCCACTTTGCTTGTGGGTGTTATCTGTACAATATAAAAGGGCAATTTCCGCCCCTCCCTCTTTGCCTTAACTGTGAAGGGCTTGACCCCGACGAACTCAATGCCGTCACACACATGCTCTTTGAGCAGTTGGAGGACCTCCTCCGCTTCGAGCGGCCAAGTAAGCTTTAACAGCCAAGACTGGCATTTTTCGCTTTTTGGGGTGAAGGAAAAGAACTCGAGCTCCGACATCTTCAGATATTCCTTCACCACATTGTAATCCTCCACTGTCTTGCAGTGGATTGCGTGTTTATCCACGCCTTTATATTTCCTAATGAGAAAGTTACCTGAACCTATGGCCTCCTTGCACAACTTGGCAGTTTGTTCAACATCAGCCTTGTAGATGTTGATTGGCGGAACTTTATTTTTCTTCTGTGTCTGCTGCTGATGAGTTGCTGGCTGCTGCTGTTGGGTTGCTGAACGTTGTGTTGCTGAACGCTGTGTTGCTGAACGCTGTGTTGTTGCTGGTTGCTGTTGTCGGTGAACTGCTGGCAGTTGTTGTGGATGTGCTGCTGGCAGTTTCTTTGTTTCTGGCCGCTGTTGCTGTTGAGTAGCTGGCCTTTGATGTTGCTGAGATGCTAGCAGCTGCTGTTGGAGTTCAGCTGGTGGTGGTTGTTGTTGCTGCACTGTAGCCCTCTTCTGTTGCTGCGGCGTCTTTGCCACTTGTTGTTGTTGCTGCTTCTGCTGATCCAGCATTCTCCTAGCAATGGTTCTTGCTTTCAGCTCTATGATTTCATGCAAGAGTCGCTGAACTTTCCCCTGCATATCTTCAGCAAGCGTTTGCTTCATATGCAGTACGAGCTCGATTTCATCTTCTGTGTCGGAGGGAAGAGAATCATAGCTGTTGCTGCTAACAGCGAACAGGCCTTCCCCTCCATCGGAGACGTACTGCACCGTCTCTTCTACTTCTTCTCCTGACTCAGCTGCTGATGTACTCAACGACGCCTCCTTACTCTGCTCTTCCCCCTACAGCCCTTCGGATGAGGCATTGGTATTGCGGCGTTTTGTGATTTTTAGTGACGCTTTCTTCCTCCTCCTCTTCACTGCGCCTTCTGTGGGCACCGTTGACTGGTGGCCTGGTTCTTCCACCGGTTGTTGCTGGTCATTGACCGCTTCTACGCGGGCGGACCGCTAGTGGTCATTCATTTTCCGCACTCACACTTATGGTAGTGTGTGAGCCAAGGAAAAAAAAAAGAAAATATCTGGTTGTGTCCCCAATGGGGATCGAACCGGGGTTCCGTCGACTCAACAGCAATGGCTCTTTTTTTTTTTTGTTTTCATGCAATTTTATTTAATTTTAATTTATGTGGACTTACTTGCTAGACAAAAGTACTTAAAACTAGCTTAACTAACTTAAGAATTCAGAAATTTTCTTAATACTAACCTACTGACCCTATGCGGGTACTCTAAGCTAATCTAATCCACGTTATAAACGTGCCTTTCGGCTTAATCTATGTTTTTTTTTTGTTTAATCTTTACGACATTGTTTTATAAAATTTTTTATTTGCCAAGAAATTTTTTTAAAGACTTGGCTTAACTAGACTTACTTACTTAACTACTTAAACTACCTTATACTAACTTACCCTAACATAAAACTTAAGACTATCTTAACTATGTCCGTAACAGTACGGACACGTGCACCAGGGCGTATATTTTATGTATATGCCTAACATATATATTTTATACGCCGTGGTGCACCTTTTTTTTTCTTTTCTTATAAGCTTTTTTTTTTGGATTTTTTTTCTTTTAAATTTTTTTGGTTTTTTGTTTTGTTTTTTTTTTTTTTTTTTGGTTTTCTTTGTTTGCATTTTTTTTTTTTTTTTTTTTTTTTCCTTTTAACTACCTTTAACCTATGTAAGTTGGCCACCATGGTCAACTATCTGGTCATCTAGAAAAGCCAGCGGTGGCGGAGACTGGTTTTGGTGTAACCACCAGTAAAATAGCCGTTCTTTGGCAGACTCTTTCCTGTCACGAGCGGAGATCGCTCTACTGAACCGAAGAAGATCCTCGTGGGTGCGAGCGACATCCGGTTCGTATAGGAGTCGCCTGTCCACTGTTCGGCGTACGACATGGAAGATAACAGGGAATCCGTCTGTATCCTGTATTACGCCAATCGTGTCTAAATAAAGGAATGCTTCGGGAGGAATAAAGCCGTTAAGGCGCACTCTTTCATGGTACATGATATTGGGGTAATAAGCCCCGAAGATCAGACTGTTGGAAGAAGTCATAGCCCGTGCAATGTGCCTTCTGATCAGCTTAATAATAAAATTATCTATCCTGTTTAAGTTTGCCTCGTTGTACAGGACCTCGTTAGGATAGTACCTCTTGTACTCGGACTCGGGTGTACGATACAAACGGAGACAGCTTCTAAGACACTGTCTCTCGAACAACCTCATCTTTTCCATCTGGGAAGGACTCACGTTGAACCACAGGGGACAACCGTACGCCATAATTGGCCGGATGAGGGCCATGTAGCAGATTACCTTCACCCTGGTATCAAGTTGGCTGCTGTAAAACAACCTCCTTGCCGCAGCAAAGGCTTTTCTGGCTTTCGTCAGAGCAATATCTATATGTTTGTCAAAATACAGATATTGATCCAGCCAAATGCCAAGATATCTAACTACACTTTTCACAGCTAACGGCCGTCCTTGCGCGTCAACTATGCCGAACTTGCGCCAGTTTTGGCGCGTATCCCGCGGTGCCGTGTACAACGGGGTCCTGAAAAGAGTAGTTTCACACTTCAGGAAGTTGATAATCAACTTCCAGTCGTCGCAAAATCGTTGAATTTTTTCGAAGTCACGCTGCAACAAGATATTTATTACTTCGACCTTCGGACCTGATCTGTACGCTACTAGATCGTCGGCGTACGCAATTAAGTGCGGCATGGAACCTATAAGATCTGCAGTGAATATTGAGAACAAGATCGGCGAACCAACAGCCCCTTGTTGAAGATCATTTTTAATGTCAAAGACCGTGGTAGAAGTTACGCCGTTACTTTTCACGACGAACTTTCTACCTGTTATCATGGCATAGATCGTATATAGCAATGGTTTACTTATGCCGAGCCTGACCAGCTTGAGAAAGAGACCCTCCAACCAAACGGTGTCGAACGCCTTCTCCAAGTCAATCAGACAGGCACCCGTGCACTGATTTTTGCTTTTATTCCATTGAATGTCGGATACCAGCTTTGACGCGGCATGTATGGTATCATGCCCCACCCTAAATCCGAACTGGTTGTCCGGTATGATTTTATTTTCATCAGCCCATTGTTTCAGAACTCCTATGACTATCTTTTCGAAAACCTTGCTTATGCAGGGAAGAAGACTGATCGACCGAAGATTTGTCGGGATGGATTTGTCTTTGTCCCGTTTAGGGATCGGTTGCACTACAGCTGTTTTCCAATGCGCCGGGTAATGTGCATTACTCAGCGCGTTGTTGAACAATGTTGTGTAAATTTGGACCGCTTCGGGGGGAAGATGGCGAAGCACAATATTCGGTATTCCATCGATTCCCACAGACTTTTTCTTTTTCAGCGAGTTGAAGATACCCTGAAGATCTTCTTGGGAAATCAAGATGTGATTTACATCGTAGGCGACGGCACTATGTGCCATATTATCGTCACTGAACCTGGTGAAACCAGGATTCTCGGATCGCCATTGACTTATCTCGTTGCGCAGATAGAAGTGGTTTAGCAAGGCTCTGTTCTCCAGATCGTGATTCGGCCTACTAACCTCGTTGACCGTATACACTCGCTGGAACACAGCACCAATAGCTTTAACCTTCTCCTGGGGGTCTTCAACCAAGAAGAAGTCATTGTCTAGCACTGCCTCACCTGGATCGATGCCAATTGAAGTCAGTAATTGTTCGTTGTGTGTCGTCCTGGGAAGTTTAACGACCTGAATGTTATTTTGATCTTTCCTCCGAAATATTTTATTTGCTTGCGGGAACATACCCGGGTTGTTGGATCGTACAGCCCGGATTTTATTGCCCCAGTGCAAGCTTATAGCCAAGCTGTAATTTATTCGAATTAACTGTTGGAGGTTCTTGATCTCAGACTTCAGTGCTCTGACTTCCGCGTTTTGTGGATCCGTAAACCGTCTGTGCAAGAGTTTGAGTCTTGACAGCAGTCTACTTTTGTGCACGTGAAGTGCATCGATGGTAGCATTTCGATAAACATCGCTGTCATCGATTTGTACTACCTTCGGAATGGTTTTCTCCATGGTTCGTTTTATTACGTCGTCCATTTGTATAAGGTACCTGTCAACCTCTTCGTTCGTCAGGTTTCTGTTTGTCGGAGGATTGATCCCACTCGAACGTAGTTCTGTTTATAAAGCCCTGGAGAAACGTGGCCAGCGGACCTTATTGTAATTATAAGGGTGCCTCTGGACATATTCCTCCAGTTCTTCCACCTCGTTCGGGAGGTCACTCTCGTACTCAACCGCAGTTAAACAGTTCCGTGTGCGTCTTTCCACGTCCAGTATAGTCAGTCGTTTGTCTATCAGCATCAGATCCAGATAGGACCCGCATCTGGGAAAGGATGGCCTATCGGTTGCAAGCAAATCTAGCTTGAACTCACTATTGTGCTCTACCAACCAGTTATACAATGAGGTCCCCCTGGCATTATGCACCATGTTGCCCCAATCCATATGCCTCGAGTTCAAATCCCCGGCTATGACATAGTAGTTCTCTTCCGAGCTCAGTCGAAGGCTAGTAAATAGAGTATCGAGCTCTGAAATGAAATGGGGATTGATACGTGCCTTGTCAGACGCATAGATCGCGATCACATATAACCGCTTACCACCCCGAAGGGGGATGCGTGCGATACACGCTTCTATCGCCTGGAATTTTCGCACTTCACCGCTATACACGACCTTATGACAAAGGCCTTTTTTGATTAAGAGAGCGACCCCACCAGCTAGGTAGGCTCGGTCTCTTCGAATGATATGGTAATTCTTGTACCTGAGGGTATGCGTCTGGTTTAGCCTAGTTTCGCTAACCATCAACACGTCAGGATTATGGATTTGCAACAAGTTACCGAAGTTTAGTTGTCGTTCAGGCCTGATCAGTGAATTCACATTCACTGCTAGGATTTTAAGGTTACGGGCTGCCTGCGCAGCCATTAAACCGATGTTGCGTTTGGCTCTCCGAACAGCGTCGAGTAGATGAGGTCTACTCGCGCTGCTTGCTCAAGGAACTGCTTTTGAAGCTGAGCGATCGCCCCTGGATGGAGAGCAGGACCGTCTTCAAATCCAGATCGGCTTCAGGTTGCCTGGCCACTGGGACCGGGGCCACCTTCGGCACTGTCTGTTGAACCGGTCGCCTACCCGATGCCATTTGGGCATAGGAGACTGCCGGAGTAACAGTGGTAGCTGGAACACGGGACACTGGCCTCGCTTCTACCATTTTTCCTTTCCTTTTGGCCTCTATTATTTTCCTGATCTCTTGGACCTTAGGGCATCCCCGATAGTTGGCAGGGTGCCCGCTGGTCTTACAGAGTACACACTTCAGTTTGCTCCTATCCTCGACTTTCTCCGTCCCTAAGGGACATTCCCCTCGATTGTGGGTTCCTGCGCATTTGACGCAGCGAGACTGCATGTTGCAATTCGCCGCGGCATGCCCAAACCTCTGACAACGAGCACACTGGAGTGTGTGCTTTGTCTTGTTCAATGTGTCCCATTTGACATCAAAAGAGCCTAGACGATGTATTCGTTTTAGACTATCTAATTTGCTGTCTGGGGTGACCTGGACTAGGAAGAACGGAAGTTTTCCTGTTCTCCCTTTTCGAAACCGCAGTGATGAATGGCTTAACCCCAACGACCTGGACATCGCCGCTCTGCGCTTGGCGCAGCTTAGCGAGGATCTCCTCCGGATCAGTGTCAGGATCCACGTCCTTAAGGAGCATGGTCTGCACTTTTTCGCCTTTTGGGGTGTAAGAAAAAAAAACTCGGCCTCCGCCACCGCTAGCCTGTCTTTAACAACTTGATAGTCTGCCATTGATAAGCAATGGACAGATACTCTTAATGGACCCTTATACCTTATATAATATGACTCTTTGGTGACCAACTTACATAAGGTATCGACATCCTTCGTCTCCAGTCCGAAGACGTTGATTGGAGGGCATTTCTCTTTTTTCGCTGGCTGCTGCTGTTGTTGCTTCCGCTGTTGTTGTTGTTGCTGCTTCTGCTGCTGCGGCTGCTTCTTCTGCTGCTGCTGTTTCTGTTTCTGTTGTTGTTGTTGTTGTTGTTGTTGTTGCTGCTGGTTTGGCTGATGTTTTTGTTGTTGCTGCTGCTGTTGCTTCTTGGCAGCTGTTGATCGTTGTCCCTTTGGCAACTGATGGGACTGTTCTTGTTGTTGCTGCTCTTTTGGCTGCTGTTTTTGTTGTGCAGCCTCTTTGGCAGCTCTCCTGGCCCGTAATTTGATTTGGAGGGCTTGGATGTGGGCATCCAGCTCCTCCCTCTCCCTCTGGATCTTTTTTAGCTGCTCCCGGTCCTCTTCCTCTTCGTCCTCGGACTCGGACGACGTTAGAGCATTGAAGGGGTTCTCTCTACCGCTGTAGGAGAATCTCCCCTCGCCTTCTGTCGACTCGTATTCTACGTCGTCGACCAAAGGTTGCTGCATTCTGGCTGCTGCTGTAGTTGTGGCTACAGTTGTTGTTGTTGATGCTGCTGCTGTTGTAATTGCGGCTGTTGCCGCAATTTTCGCATCGGCTGATCCAGGTTTGGCTGTGGCTGAAGCTTCTTCCTCCTCTTCTTCCTCGCCTCATCATGTGTTGACTGGTGGTCTAATGTCCCAGCCACCGGTACAACATCACCCGATTTTCGGAGCTCGGGTCGCTCAACTGGCTTCATTTCACTGATTCACACTTTAGTGTCTTTCTTTATTTTAATTTAAAAAAAAAAGATTTCAATTTTTTTCGGGATTCGAACCCGGCACCACGACGTCACCGGTGATCGCTCTACCGTGAAGCTACCGATTCTTATTTTATTTCGGCGATATTTTGCGCACTTGATAATTTAATACTTCCGCACTAAGTCGAAACACGTCTGCACTGGGTGGAGGTCTGTGAACGACTGACCCCGGTGAGCACTTTACCGCGAAGCTACCGATTCTTATTTTTATTTCGGCGATATTTTTCGCACTTGATTTTTTACTTTTTCCGCACTAAGTCGAAACACGTCTGCACTGGGTGGAGGTCTGTGAACGACTGGCAGCAATGGCTCCACCGAATCGGCTGACTGCTGCTTTTAAAATACTCGCGGTACTTGCAGTACTTGATTGTTGCTATTAACGTTGGTTATTTTGTTAAAAGCCGACACACTCGAAACTCACACTGCACTGTTCAGAGGTCTGTGAACGACTGTTCAAATCGAGTCTGTACTCGACACTGTGTAAGCAATACCAGTTGTAAAGCTGGTCACCTCTATAATTGGAAACTATGTTTCTCCAATATCCATGTCGGGCATTTAAGTCCCCTGCCAAAATAAAATAGTTCTCCTCCGAGTCCAGTCATAGACATCGAAAGAGTGAATCGAGCTCTGATATAGTCGTTCTGGAACTAGGGCAGCCGGAGGAGTAGACCGACACCGCATACAGTGTCTTTCCACTGCGGAGAGAAATGCACTCGATGCAGGCCTCCAACTCCTGAAACCGTCGTACTTCACTGCTATACACTACTTTGTGTTTAATGTTATTTTTAATGAAGATCGCAACACCGCCTCCACCATTGGAGTTGGGCCGGTCTCTTCTAATAACATTATAATTACTGTGCTCCAATGTGCCTCTCTGGGTTAACTTGGTTTCGCTAATCAGAAATAGCTCTGGGCTTTGATCGTCCAACAATCTATAGAGCTCGTTTTTTCGCGGGATCCCTATAAATGAATTTGGATTCACTGCAAGGATCTTATATGTGCTCTCCGTCTGCGCAGCCATCAAGACTGGTGACGTGCTTGGTTCTGCAGGAGCGCCAGAATTTGGCTTACCTGCTCCTCTAACCGATCCATACGCCTTTCAATGGAGGATTTCCAATCGGGCGTTGGATCGTGTGCTCTTGACACTGAAGGCTGTGGCTCTACCTTCGGTAGCATTTTTTCATTTGAGTTCATTTTTATTAACTTAATTCCTAACAAATAATTAAATACTAGACAAAAATGCTTAAAACTAGTTGGACGAACATTGTTACTACTTCTAACTTACTGGCCCTAGGCGGGCACTCTAAGCTAAACTTAATCTTAACTATGTCTTTCGACTTATTCTAATAATGTATTTGTGAAAGTAAACATAATTTGAACTGTAAATTAAAATTAAGAAAATTATAAAAAACTTAATATCCGAACTGATTTTACTAAAACTTATTTACTAACTTACAAACTAAATTAAACTAAACATCCATACATATATATATGTGTATCTTATAAAATACGCACATATATATGCACATGTCCTTAATATATGTACATGTGTATACACATAGGTACACAAGTGTACACATGTGTAAAACTTTTTTTTTTGATATTTTTATTTTTTTTTTTCTTTTTTTTTTTTATATACATATGTACAACTACCCTAAGTTATGTAGGTCGGCCATAGGTTGCGGCTGATAGAATGATAGAATGCGTTTAATCAGCTGCAAGACAAAGACCGATATGCACTGCCCGTTTTTAACCCGGGTCTAAAGGGTTCGAAGCTGGAGTTCCCTCGCTCCTCAGCCACCAGAACTTTCGATGTTGCATAGCAACATCCCGAACATCCCGACTCGTTACCGCTGTACTGAACCGGAGGAGACCTTCCTCAGCTCGTTGTGCGACGGAACGGTCGTGGTTGAGTCGCCCATCCACAGTCGAACGGGCGATGTGGAAGAGGAGTGGTACCGCATTTTCATTTTGTATCAGACCGTGCTTATCGAAATGGAGGAAAGCTTCTGGGGGGACGAAGCCGTTATGACGTACCCTTTCATGGTACTGAGAATTGGGGTAGTAAGCCCCAGAGATCAGGTTATTGGCCGAGTTCATCGCTCTGGCAGTATGGCCTCGAATCAATTTCACCAGGAAATTGTCCACTCGTATCAGGTTCGCCCTGTTGTATAAAACCTCATTGGAGTAGAAGTTTTTGTACTGGGACTCTGGTGTTCTGTAAAGGCGAAGTCAAGCCCTAAGACAAGCCCTCTCAAACACCCGAATCTTTCCATCAAGCTTGCACTCACGTTGAACCACACGCGACAGCCATAGGTGAGCATTGGCCGGATGAGGGCCATGTAGCAGATTACCTTCACCCTCGCATCGAGTTGGCTGTTGTAAAACAGTCTCTTTGTAAGAGCGAAAGCGCCTCGGGCTCGGGCTAGAGCAGCATCTACATGTTTGTTAAAATATAGATATTGATCCAGCCAGATCCCCAGGTATTTGACTACAGTCCTTTGCGCCAGTGGTTGCCCGTGACACCCAACAATTGAGAACTTTCGCCAATTCTTTTTTGTATCCGCCGAAGCCTTATACAACGGGGTCCTGAACAGTATGGTTTCCGACTTCTGAAAGTTGATATTCAACTTCCAGTCATCGCAACTTCTCATGAATGAGTCGAAGTCACCCTGCGCGAGAGTAGTGATGTCCTCGATCTTTTTGCCTGATCTGTACACAATCAAGTCGTCGGCGTACGCAATTACGTGCGGGAGAGAACTTATCAGATCGCTCAAGAAAATGTTGAACAGGATCGGCGAATTAACGGCACCCTGTTGGAGACCATTTTTTACTTCAAATATACCAGCAGAGGTCACATTGCCATTCTTGACGACGAACCTTATACCAGTAAGCATGTTACACAGTAGGTACAGCAGTGGTTTACTAATGCCTAGCCCATTGAGCTTGTAAAAAAGTCCTTCTAACCATACGGTGTCGAAGGCCTTCTCCAGGTCAATCAGACAGGCACCCGTACACTGTTTCTGGCTCTTGTTCCATTGGATATCCGACACCAGTTTCGACGCGGCATGAATAGTGTCATGCCCCGCTTTGAAACCGAATTGGTTATCCGGAATAATATGTTTGTCCTCTGTCCAGTTGGTCAGAGCTCTATTTATCACCTTCTCAAATACCTTGCTGATGTTCGGAAGGAGACTAATTGACCGGAGGTTGCACGGATTCGAAGAGTATTTTCCTCGCTTGGATATGGGTTGCACAATCGCAGTTTTCCAATGTTCCGGATAATGTGCATATAATGTGCATATATATATTAACCACTTCTAGGGGGAGATGTCTTAGCACAATGTTCGAGATCCCGTCGATTCCAACTGACTTTTTCTTCTTAAGTGATTCGAAGACCGCTTGGAGCTCTGTCTTCGCTTCGATGAACCCCTTCGTCGGCGATGACATTATCTGCCATGTTATCTTCATTGAACACGACAAAGCCGAAGTTCTCAGATCGTCATTGTTGCATGTCTTCTCGAAGTTGCGAGTTACTAGATTGTACGCAGTTCTCCAGGTCGTGGTTTGGGCGAGCACTCACATTATACACTTCACCTTATACACTTCCTGAAAGACCGCGCCTAGTACCTCCATTTTTTCTTGCGGGTCTTCGACCAGAAAGAAGTTATCGTCGAGTACGGCGTTATCTCGATCAATACCTGCTGTAGTCAGTATTTGTTCGTTGTCCGTCGTACTGGGGAGCTTAAGACACGGAAGATCGCTATGTTTACTACGAAAAATTGTGTTTATTTGCATAAACATGCTCGGGTTGTTGGATCTTACAGCCCGAATCTTATAGTCCAATGCAAGTTAACAGAAACTCTGTAATTTTGGACAATTAGTGTTTGAATGTTCTTAATAAGCGATTTCAGTGTCCTAATTTCCTCATCTCGTCTATCAGTAAACCGCCTGTACAAGGTTTTTAATCTTGACAGGAGTCTACTTTTCCGTTGATGTAGTGCGTCAATTGTCGCATTGCGGTACAAGTTTTCGTTGTTTGTGCGTGTATACCGTGGTATCGTACTGTCCATCGTTCGTTTTATTGTCTCGTCCAATTGTTTAAGATACATGTCAATCTCCTCGTTTGACAAGTTTCTATTGGACGGTATGTGAAGCGCATTCGAGGAAACTGCTCTCGTCATTTGTCTGGAGAAGCGTGTCCAGCGTGTGTGTCCTACTGTAATTGTAGGGATACGTTTGAACAAACTCTCCTAATTCCGCAATATCGTTGGGGATCTTGATTTCGGCACTGAGTCCGCAATGGTCACTTAGATACACGAAAGTGTTCAAACAGTTTACCGTTTGTGAGTTTGTGTCTGTCAGCTGCAGTCTTGCGTCAAACAGCAGGATATCCAAGTAAGAACCGCTTCTAGGATATGACGAGATCTCTGTTGCTTTCAAATCGAGTCTATACTCGACACTGTGTAAGCAATACCAGTTGTAAAGCTGGTCCCCTCTATAATTGGAAACTATGTTTCCCCAATATCCATGTCGGGCATTTAAGTCCCCGGCCAAAATGAAATAGTTCTCCTTCGAGTCCAGTCTTAGACATCGAAAGAGTGAATCGAGCTCTGATATAGTTGTTCTGGAACTAGAGCAGCCGGAGGAGTAGACCGACAACGCATACTGCTTCTTTCCACTGCGGAGAGAAATGCACACGATGCAGGCCTCCAACTCTTGAAACCGTCGAACTTAACTGCTATACACTACTTTGTGTTTAATGTTATTTTTAATGAAGATCGCAACACCGCCTCCACCATTGGAGTTGGGCCGGTCTTTCCTAATAACATTATAATTACTGTGCTCCAATGTGCCTCTCTGAGTTAGCTTAGTTTCGCTAATCAGAAATAGCTCTGGGCTTTGATCGTCCAACAATCTATAGAGCTCGTTTTTTCGCGGGATCCCTATCAATGAATTTGCATTCACTGCAAGGATCTTATATGTGCTCTCCGTCTGCGCAGCCATCAAGACTGGTGACGTGCTTGGTTCTGCAGGAGCGCCAGAATTTGGCCTACCTGCTCCTCTAACCGATCCATACGCCTTTCAATGGAGGCTTTCCAGTCGGGCGCTGGATCGTGTGCCTTTGGCTCTGACGGCTACTGCACTACCTTCGGTAGCTGCTGCTCTCCCGCGCTCCTCTGGCCAGACGCCATTTGGGCGTAGGTCTCTTGAGGGGTGACGGTTATGGCTGCCCCGAGTGGATTTTTCACTGGGGGCTGCTTCTGCAGAACCATCTTTGTTTTCCGCTCTTGAAACTTAGGGCAACCCCGATAGTTAGCGGTGTGCCCCGCGTTCCCGCAGAGTACGCACTTGAGCTGACTTTTGTCAGCTGGTCCCTCTTTCCCCAGTGGGCAGTCCTCCGCCTTGTGGTTATTACTGCACTTCACGCATCGGGGCTGCATTCGGCAGTTCGACGCGGCGTGCCCAAACCTTTGGCAGCGTACGCATTGGAGAATGCCGTCGCGCCTTCTAATAATTTCCCATACGCAATCATAGTCAGCTAATGTTTTTATATCATTTAGCTTGTCTACTTTGCTATTGGGTGACAGCTGTACGATGAAGAACGGTAATTTCCGTCCCTCAGCTCCTTTCCCGTGCTCCTCTGACCAGACGTCATTTGGGCGTAGGTCAATTGAGGGGTGACGGTTACGGCTGTCCCGAGTGGATTTTTCACTGGGGGCTGCTTCTGCAGAACCATCTTTGTTTTCCGCTCTTGGAACTTAGGGCAACCCCGATAGTTAGCGGTGTACCCTCGCGTTCCCGCAGAGTACGCACTTGAGCTGACTTTTGTCAGCTGCTCCCTCTTTCCCCAGTGGGCAGTCTTCCGCCTTGTGGTTATTACTGCACTTCACGCATCGGGGCTGCATTCGGCAGTTCGACGCGGCGTGCCCAAACCTTTGGAATTGGAGAATGCCGTCGCGCCTTCTAATAATTTCCCATACGCAATCATAGTCAGCTAATGTTTTTATATTATTTAGCTTATCTACTTTGCTATTGGGTGACAGCTGTACGCTGAAGAACGGTAATTTCCGTCCCTCTATTTTTGCCTTGACTGTGGTGAAGAGCTTGACCCCGACGAACTCGAGACAATCACACACTTGCTCTTTGAGCAGTTGGAAAATCTCCTCCGCTTCGAGCGGTGCGGCAATCTTTAATAATCTCGACTGAAGTTTTTCTCCTTTTGGTGTGAAGGAAAAGAACTCCATCATCGAACGATTTAGACATGTTTTAAGAGCTTCATGATGCTCTACTGTCTTGCAGCTATTAGAGTACTTTTCAAATCCTCTGTTTTTTTTAATTGTAAAATTACCACTACCTATGGCTCTCCTACATACCTTTGCAGTTTGTATCACGCCCGCCTTGTACATGTTAATTGGTGGTACTTTTTCTTTCTTCTGGTGTTGTGGCTGTTGCTGGTGTACTGCTGGATGCTGTTGTTGTTGCGTTGTTGCTTGCTGTTGTTGCTGGGATGTCTTCGCCTGCTTCTGCTGTTGTTGCTGAGCTGCTGTTTTTTGTTGCTGCTTTTGCTGATGTTGCTGAGCTGCTGACTGTTGGTTTTGCTTTTTTTTTTTTTGTTGCTACTAGCCGTTGTTGTTGCTGCACCTGCTTTTGCAGCTGACTCGATTCGGGCCACTGTTGTTGTTGTTGCCCGAGTTGTAGAACAGCTTCCTCTTCCTCCTTCCTTCTCCTTTCGAGAGTTATTCTTCTAAGCTCTCTGATCTCTTGAAGGAGTTTGTCAGTCTCCTCTCTCAGATTAGAGACTTCAGTTTGTTTAGCGCGGATTATTGCCTCCACTTCTTCTTCTTCTGTATCGGAGGGCATTGATTCAAAGCTGATGCTGCTTATAGCGAATCTCCCCTTCCTACCATCCGACACATATGAAAATTAATCATCGGCTGCTGTCTCATTTGATGACGTAGCCTCCGCACTTTCTTCCTCCCTCTGTTTTTCAGGTGACGCGTTAGTGATGCGTCTTTGCGCAGTTGTGGAGATGCGTTTTTTCTTCTCCTTTTCGCTGTGCCTTCTTGGGGCACCGTTGGTTGGTGGCGTGACACTTCTGCCACCGGTTGAAAGTTTCCCCCGTCCGCTTTTAGGCGATTGGACTGCCCGTTCGCCTCCATGCCTTGGGCTCACGCTGTTAATCCAGAATTTATATTCTGGCGAAAAAAAAAATGCTTGCCCCCACTGGGTCTCGAACCCAGCCCCCTTCGAGTCGCAGCTGTTTGCTCTGCCGCTTTGGCCACGTTCTTATTGTGAATGGTAATTATTTAAATTTGACTATAACACTGTTGCTATTTTATTTAACTGCTTTTAAGAAGCCGAAACACATGCGCACTGTTCAATGGTTTGTGAAGGACTGAGCAGACACACTTTTTGCTCTACCTACTTCCTTTGCCTACCAACGTGAATGACACATGGCAAACGACAAAAAAAGAAAAAACTACAAATATAACAAATAACAAAACATATACAAATATCCACAAACATGATAAACACTACGCCCCTTCCCCCCTTTACCCAGCCAAAACAACACACACCATACACTACAGGGATATAAAGCGTAATTCAACCTACAAAATACCATCCTCACCTGCACGTGGTGTACCCTGCTTTAGACTAACAAGGCTCTGGTGACCGAGTAGGGGCGGTATAACCCCCAACATGTCCGGACTAATCACGCCCGGAGGAAGAAGCCGTAGCGCAGGATGCTAGCGGCCCGAACACTTGACCCCACCTTAGGCATCAATGTCCTAGGCATTAAGACCGAGCCCAGTAAGGTCTTAATTATGGCATACTGGAAACAACAATTTGGATTTTGGAAGCTATGAGGGCTGACGTCTGTTTATTCTGTTTATTCTGTTATCCGAGTAAGTTGGAGTGAAATCCGGTTGAAACGGCTTTCAGGCTAATGCTACACACGCCCCCGTCCCGTTAAAACCTTGGCAGGACTCAAAGAACGCTCAATGTTACGTCGCCATTAAGTTGGTGGTGTAGGTCCAGATGTAACATTCCTGGTTTGCACCGATCCGGCTCTGGCACACGACCCCATAAGGGCGTGTGTCAGCCCTCGCATGGCCTCACTGCTTGCATAGACAACCATGGGATCCTGGGTGACTACACATTCGAACATTGATAACGGCTTTGAGTGGGGACCAAACAGCATGAATACAACACAAAACTTAAAAAACGGAGGAAGTGAAGAGACGATTATAGCGGCTTTTCAAAGAAGCTCAAAGGTGCAGAGATCACCAGTAGGGCAAATACCAACGCCCCAAAGAAGCGAAGAGGACAGCGAAGCTCACAAAGAACGCGAAACGCCGACAACTGAAGCAACCAGCCACCCATCAATCTTTCACAAACTGGGGGAAAAGATTAAAGTGTTGGTTGAAATGGTGGAGGATGGCAAGAGACGGTCTATCCATCAACCAATGCGAGACGCCATCGAGAGCATCAAGGTGCTCTACGAACTGTTAGCCATTGAGACATACGATGATAAGGCTAAAGAAGTGATATGGATGAACAACGCTTCACAAACATCTCCGTGGATCAAACCCGCAGCAGCGGAAAAAACAAGAAGAAGGCCGGAGCCGAACGGGCAATATCCGAGCCCAAAATGGTGACAAAATGAGTCAGAAGCGACGGGGAAAAAGACTACCCGCAAAGAACGTACCTCTCGTAAGGTCGAAGAAATAGAGAACACAGAAGTCAAAGGCCAAAAATCTCCTAAACCACAGAAAGCTAAACTAACTGATAGTAGCCAAAAAAAATAATTTGAAGGAAACAAAAAAGAAGGATCCTCCGAAGAAATTCAAGGAGAAAACAAGACCTGACGCGATAGTTGTAGCAGCGACGGGTGACTTGTCCTACGCGGAAATACTGCGGAAAGTCAAAACGGATCCCAAGCTTGGCAATCTCGGCGAATCGGTGAAATCCGTCGCATACAAAAAGGCAACCTTCTCTTCCAGCTAAAAGGAGCGGGAGGAAAAGATGACCAGTTCAAGGGTATAATTGGCGAAACCCTGGGAAAAAGACGCGGAAGTCAGATCATTGACCCACAGCGTCACAATTGAAATCAAGGATATAGACGAGGTAACAACCAAAATGGATATCTGCAACGCATTAGCATCCCAGACCCAGCTGACCGGGCTGAAAGAAATCGACATATTAAGTCTACGCAAAGCCTATGGCGGCACCCAAGTCGCAACGATTGGATTACCCCCAGAGAGTGCAAATACACTGCTGAAGGTGGTAAAGCTAAAGATTGGCTGGACTAACTGTCGTATTCGCGAACGCACGGCGCTAACAAAGTGTTTTCGGTGCTTAGGCTTTCGACACACCGCACGCCATTGCAAGAGTGAGCAAGACCGCTCCAAAATGTGTAGAAGATGTGGCACGGAGGGTCACATAGCTAAGAACTGCTCCCACGAGCCGAAGTGTTTTTGGTGCAAGACCACCAACCCCGACAACGCAGGACATGTAGCTGGGAGTGCAAAATGCCCGGTTTTCAGAAGGGCCTCACCAATAAAACATGATGAAGGTTATACAAATTAACCTTAATCACTGTGCGGCCGCACAAGATCTTCTGACACAAATGTCAAAAGAAAAGAAAGCGGATGTTGCCCTCATCAGCGAGCCGTACAAAGCCTTAGATGGCAGCAACTGGACAGAGGACACAGCGAAGAGAGCAGCAATATGGACCTGTTTAAACTACGCCTTCCAAAGCACCAACAGCGTAAGGAACTATGTTGCGTCTGCCCGGATAAATGGAATGCACTTCTATAGCTGCTATGCTCCTCCTATTCTATCACACGCGGACTATCTATCTGAAGCTTTTAGACGATATAGTAGCTGACGCACGAGGAAAGCACGCGTGGGCTACGGAATGGGGCAGTAGATTCACGGATGCAAGGGGGATTGCCCTCCTAGAAGCATTCGCATCGTTGGAGATCGGCCTTGTAAAAAAAGGTTCAGCACAAACTTTCCGCAAGGCAGGCAGAAGCTCCATAATCGACATAACATTCGCAAGCAACTCGCTACTGCACAAAGCAAAATGGCGAGTCAGCGAGGAATACACACACAGTGACCACCAGGCGATTGTATTCAACATTGGTAGTGAGAGGCCCAGACAGAGACCCAAACGAACAGGGCCGAAGTGGAAGGACACCGCTTTCGACAAAGAAATGTTTGAGCAAACGTTTAGCTCTGACTTCCCAGCCAACACCACATCAGCGGAAAACATGTCGAGTAAACTGATCCAAGCAATATCGACAGCATGCGATGCAGCAATGCCGAAAAGGTCTATTAGCGGAAGGGGAGAACCCTGCTATTGGTGGAACGACAAGATCAAGAACCTCAGGGCAATTTGCCTTAAAGCACGCCGTAGATCCCAGCGTTCCAGAGGTAGACCAGAGTTCCACGAACGATTGGCCATCTTTAGGCTGGCAAGGCGCGATCTGGAAAAGGCAATCAAGGAGAGTAAAGGAAACTATTTTAAAACTCTTTGCAATGAAGCAGACCTAGATCCCTGGGGGGGAGCATATAAAATCGTAATGAAGAAACTGAGGAGCAGTAGGTCTCCTCAAGTAACCTGCCCATTGTTGCTCAGAACAATAGTTGAACACCTGTTCCCCAGCAAGTCTCCTATAATGTTCGTCCTCACACAAGGAGCTGGTCCGGAACAAATCCCACCAGTCACGGTTGACGAGCTGCAGAATGCGTGCAGGAAAGTAAGGGAGAAAAAAACGCCTGGCCCCGACAGCATCCCCAATAAAGCCATCAAAGCAGCTGTCGAGAAGAGACCAGAGCAGTTTAAGACGATGATGCAAAGGTGCCTCGAAGACAGAAACTTTCCCAACCTCTGGAAACTCCATCACCTGGTACTAATACCCAAAGGCAATAATCCCCCCGGAGAACCCTAAGCGTATCGGCCGATTTGCCTGCTGGACACCACGGGAAAGATCCTTGAGAGCATCATATACGGCAGGCTAATCGGCGTGGCTGAGGAGCGAGGAGCCCTGTCAGACCACCAGTACGGCTTTAGGAAGTCGCGCTCCACCATCGACGCCATCAAAGAGGTGGTAGACACAGCAAGTGAAGCCACAACGGGTACAAGATGGAGGGGCGGTACAAAAAAATACTGTGCCGTAGTTAAGCTGGATATAAAAAACGCGTTTAACTCGGCGGACTGGTCCTGCATAATAAGCACACCACACTACCTGAAGAGGATTATCGTCAGCTACTTTACCAACAGGAAACTGAGATACCAGACTGACGATGGTACTAAATACTACGACGTCTCTGCAGGCGTTCCAAAAGGGTTCAGTCCTTGGACCCCTCCTGTGGAACTTAATGTACGACGGAGTACTGAGACTAAAGCTGCCGCATGGAGTCAAGGTCATCGGCTTTGCTGACGACATCGCGGTCGTGACGGTGGTCAAGCACATCCACGAGGTGGAAACCGCCGCAAACGAAGCAATCGCCAGGATCAAAAATTGGCTGGAATCTTCCGACCTTGAACTGGCTGACCAAAAGACAGAGGCTGTTTTAATAACCAGCCGAAAGACTGTGGAATATGCAAACTTCCGGGTTGGCTCCCAGCTAATTAGATCCAAGGAATCACTGAAATACCTAGGAGTGATGCTCGACAACCGACTTAATTTCAAAAAGCATGTCGAATACTGCAGCAGGAAAGCGTCAAAGATGCAGGCAGCAGTTTCTGGTATGCTGCCGAACATAGGAGGACCCGGATACCCAAGAAGGATTCTGCTTTCCAGAGTGGTAAGTTCAATTCTCCTATATGCTGCGCCAGTCTGGTCGAGTGCTCTCTCTATAAAGGAGACAGCTAAGAAGCTCTCGTCACCATACAGGCTCTGCGCCATAAGAACAATCAGCGGCTTCCGGACAATTTCAGACGAAGCAGCCTGTGTGATTGCGGGTATGGTCCCCATCGACATTCTCGCAAATGAGATGCATAGGGTCTACCTAAGGCGATCGACGAACCGGGCAGAGACTGGCGTAAACAGGATAAGGAAGGAAGAAAGAGCAGCCTCAATGACAATGTGGCAAGCCAGATGGGACACCTCAAACAAAGGTAGATGGACTCACAGACTGATTCCAACAATCGAAACGTGGACAAAGAGAGCAAGCGGAAACTGCAACTTCCACCTTACGCAGTTTCTGTCGGGCCACGGGGTCTATCGAAAGTATCTCCATAGGTTCGGGCACGATAGCTCTTCCCTTTGCCCAGAATGTGAGGACTCTGAAGAAGACGCAGAACACACGACTTTCCACCGCAGACGATTTGAAGGGACAAGAATAAACTTACCAACACCGGAGCTAGTCTAGTCATATGACGGAGTCAGCCGAGAAGTGGGAGGAAATCTGTTCCTTCATATCAAACTTGCAGATCGAGCTAAGAAGGTTTGAAAGAGTAAGGCGAGCCGAACAGGCAAACACAGTCGATCCAGCTTGAGTCGCTAACCAGCCCCGCGAAGTAATACCTAACGGCAGTTCCCCAGGGAGAGTGGTAGAAGGGTGCAGGGTGTGGGTTAGTACGTAGGCGTATTCCCGAAATCGAGAACTTGGGTTTGCGAATCGTGCATGCTAATGGCAGGGGCTATTAGTATCTTTCGAAGATTGCCACATCCTTGGACGCAACCAAAAAAAAAAAAAACATTACACACCACACACCACACAATACTTTTTCCCACGCATTGACACGCGACACACCTGTCACGCTGGACCAGGAAGTGGTTGTGTTGTTTATGTTATTTTAGTGTTGTTTATGTTATTTTAGTGTTGTTTATGTTATTTTATGTATGTGCTGTACCAGTAAGTGTGTTGTTTATTATGTTCTGGAGCAGGGTGTATATGAGATGTTTGGGGATGCCGACGGGAGTTGTTAGTGTGTCGGGTGTAGTTCTTTGGTGTTTTGTCGTGTGCCATGTGTGGGTTGATGTCGGCGTTGTTTGTTTGAAAGGGTGCCGCGGTATATGTATGTTCTGAATCAGTAAATGGGTTGTGGATAGTCGCGTGGCAGGTGTGTCGCGTGCCAATGCTTGGGAAAAAGTATTGTGTGGGTGTGGTGTGTGGTGTGGCGATGTTTTGGCTTGGTAAAGGGGGGAGGGGGGGGGGGGGTGTGTTTATCATGTTTGTGGATATTTGTATATATTTTCTTATTTGTTGTATTTGTTGTTTTTTATTTTTTTGTCGTTTGCCATGTGTCATTCAAATTGGTAGACAAAGGAAGTAGATCGAGCAAAGAGTGTGTCTGCGACGTCTTTGGTTGTTCCCGAGCGAGGTTGTGGGCTAGGTTAGTGAATAAATGGTGGATAGCAAGTATTTCTCAGTCGTGCACAGACCGTTGAACTGTCCACAAGTGTTTCGGCTTATTAGAAATATTCAGAAAAACGAAAAGAAAGTGAAGTAGTGCAGCTGATACTGGGATCCGCAACAAGAGCGCAGCCGGGTGCATAGAGCGAGAGCAGTCGGTCACTGTCTTGCAGTGGATAACTTAAAAATCCATCAGCTGCAACCTATGGCCGACTTTCATAGCGTAGGGTAGGTTTAAGATAGTCTTTAAGATGTATATATGTAAATAAAAAAAATAAAAAAAAAAAAAAATAAAAATTGACGAAATATGCATATATGCAAGAAGATACATATATGCATTTATGTATATAGGGATATATGCGTATACATATTTGTATATGGGTATACACATATGTATATGCATATATATGTAGATTAGTTTAAGTTAGTTGTTTAAGTTTATTTTAAGGTAGAATGTAAGGTAGTTTGTAGTTTTTAAATAAAAAAAACAGTTAAGTTATTAAGGTTTTTTAAATTTTTTCATAATTTAATAATTAGTCCTTCAATATTAGTCTATATTTTATTCATTGTTAGGTTAGGTCGAAAGACATATTTTAAGGTTAAGTTTAGCTTAGAGTGTTCGCCGAGAGCCAGTAAGTTAGAAATAGTAAAATTGTTCGTCCAACTAGGTTTAAGCATATTTGTCTAGTATATAAGCTTATCCTAAAATAAAAAAAAAAATTAAATAAAAAAAAAAAAAAAAAAAAGGGAGTATAGAGCGTTCAACCTCAGTCGTTCACAGACCTCTGAGCAGTGCAGTGTGAGTTTCGAGTGTGTCGGCTTTTAACAAAACAACAACAATCAAGTAGTGCAAGTACCGCGAGTATTTTAAAAGCAGCAGTCAGCCGATTAGGTAGAGTCATTGCTGTTGACTCGACGGGACCCCGGTTCGATCCCCATTGGGGACACAACCAGAAATTTCCTTTTTTTTTCCGTGGCTCACACACTACCATAAGTGTGAGTGCGGAAAATGAATGACCACTAGCGGTCCGCCCGCGTAGAAGCGGTCAATGACCAGCAACAACCGGTGGAAGAACCAGGCCACCAGTCAACGGTGCCCACAGAAGGCGCAGTGAAGAGGAGGAGGAAGAAAGCGTCACTAAAAATCGCAAAACGCCGCAATACCAATGCCTCATCCGAAGGGCTGTAGGGGGAAGAGCAGAGTAAGGAGGCGTCGTTGAGTACATCAGCAGCTGAGTCAGGAGAAGAAGTAGAAGAGACGGTGCAGTACGTCTCCGATGGAGGGGAAGGCCTGTTCGCTGTTAGCAGCAACAGCTATGATTCTCTTCCCTCCGACACAGAAGATGAAATCGAGCTCGTACTGCATATGAAGCAAACGCTTGCTGAAGATATGCAGGGGAAAGTTCAGCGACTCTTGCATGAAATCATAGAGCTGAAAGCAAGAACCATTGCTAGGAGAATGCTGGATCAGCAGAAGCAGCAACAACAACAAGTGGCAAAGACGCCGCAGCAACAGAAGAGGGCTACAGTGCAGCAACAACAACCACCACCAGCTGAACTCCAACAGCAGCTGCTAGCATCTCAGCAACATCAAAGGCCAGCAGTTCACAAACAACAGCGACCAGCAACAACACAGCGTTCAGCAACACAGCGTTCAGCAACACGACGTTCAGCAACACAACAGCGACAGCCGTCAGCAACCCAACAGCAGCAGCCACGAACTCATCAGTAGACAGCAACTCATCAGACAGAGAAGAAAAATAAAGTTCCGCCAATCAACATCTACAAGGCTGATGTTGAACAAACTGCCAAGTTGTGCAAGGAGGCCATAGGTTCAGGTAACTTTCTCATTAGGAAATATAAAGGCGTGGATAAACACGCAATCCACTGCAAGACAGTGGAGGATTACAATGTGGTGAAGGAATATCTGAAGATGTCGGAGCTCGAGTTCTTTTCCTTCACCCCAAAAAGCGAAAAATGCCAGTCTCGGCTGTTAAAGCTTACTTGGCCGCTCGAAGCGGAGGAGGTCCTCCAACTGCTCAAAGAGCATGTGTGTGACGGCATTGAGTTCGTCGGGGTCAAGCCCTTCACAGTTAAGGCAAAGAGGGAGGGGCGGAAATTGCCCTTTTATATTGTACAGATAACACCCACAAGCAAAGTGGATAATCTAAAGAAGATAAAGTCCTTAGATTACCACGAATGCATCTGGGAGAGCATACGAAGGCGCGATGGCATTGCACAATGCTTTCGCTGCCAAAGGTTCGGGCACGCCGCGTCGAACTGCCAAATGTAGCCTCAATGCGTTAAGTGCGGAGAAAACCACAGTGCGGATAAGTGTTCTCTGGGGCAAGAGGGAGCAGCTGACAAGAGTCAGCTCAAATGCGTACTCTGCGGGAACGCGGGGCACACCGCTAACTATCGGGGTTGCCCTAAATTTCAGGAGCGTAAAGCAAAAATGGTTCTGCAGAAGCAGCCCCCAGTGAAAAATCCACTCGGGGCAGCCATAACCGTCACTCCTCAAGTGACCTACGCCCAAATGCCGTCTGGACAGATTAGTACGGGAGAGCAGCAGCTGCCGAAGGTAGTGCAGCAACCTTCAGTGCCAAGAACACACGATCCAACGCCAGATTGGAAATCCTCCATTGAAATTCGTATGGATCGGTTAGAGGAGCAGGTAGGCCAAATTCTGGCGCTCCTGCAGAACCAAGCACGCCACCAGTCTTAATGGCTGCGCAGACGGAGAGCACATATAAGATCCTTGCAGTGAATGCAAATTCATTGATAGGGATCCTGCGAAAAAACGAGCTCTACAGATTGTTGGACGATCAAAGCCCAGAGCTATTTCTAATTAGCGAAACCAAGCTAACCCAGAGAGGCACATTGAAGCACAGTAATTATAATGTTATTAGAAGAGACCGGTGTTGCGATCTTCATTAAAAATAACATTAAACACAAAGTAGTGTATAGCAGTGAAGTACGACGGTTTCAGGAGTTGGAGGCCTGCATCGAGTGCATTTCTCTCCGCAGTGGAAAGGCACTGTATGCGGTGTCGGTCTACTCCTCCGGCTGCCCTAGTTCCAGAACGACTATATCAGAGCTCGATTCACTCTTTCGATGTCTAAGACTGGACTATTTTATTTTGGCAGGGGATTTAAATGCCCGACATGGATATTGGGGTAACATAGATTCAAATTATAGAGGGGACCAGCTTTACAACTGGTATTGCTTACACAATGTCGAGTATAGACTCGATTTGAAAGCAACAGAGATCTCGTCATATCCTAGAAGCGGTTCTTACTTGGATATCCTGCTGTTTGACGCAAGACTGCAGCTGACAGACACAAACTCACAAACGGTAAACTGTTTGAACACTTTCGTGTATCTCAGTGACCATTGCGGACTCAGTGGGAATTGGGAGAGTTTGTTCAAACGTATCCCTACAATTACAGTGCGACACGCTGGACACGCTTCTCCAGACAAATGACGAGAGCGGTTTCCTCGAATGCGCTCCGCATACCGTCCAATAGAAACTTGTCAAACGAGGAGATTGACATGTATCTTATACAATTGGACGAGACAATAAAACGAACAATGGACAGTACGATACCACGGTATACACGCACAAACAACGAAAACTTGTACCGCAATGCGACAATAGACGCACTCCACCAACAAAAAAGTAGACTGCTGTCAAGATTAAAAACCTTGTATAGACGGTTTACTGACAGACGAGATGAGGAAATTAGGACACTGAAATCGCTCATTAAGAACATTCAAACACTAATTGTCCAAAACTACAGCGTTTCTGTTAACTTGCATTGGAACAATAAGATTCGGGCTGTTAGATCCAACAACCCGAGCATGTTTCCGCAAATAAACAAAATTTTTCGTAGTAAGCATAGCGATCTTCCGTGTCTTAAGCTCCCCAGAACGACGGACGACGGACAACGAACAAATACTGACTACCGCAGGTATTGATCCAGATAACGCCGTACTCGACGATAACTTCTTTGTGGTCGAAGACCCGCAAGAAAAAATGGAGGTACTAGGCGCGGTCTTTCAGGAAGTGTATAAGGTGAATGTGAGTGTTCGCCCAAGCCACGACCTGGAGAACTGCGTACAATCTAGCAACTCGCAACTTCGAGAAGACATGCAAAAATGGCGATCTGAGAACATCGGCTTTATCGTGTTCAATGACGATAACATGGCAGATAATGTCATCGCCGACGAAGGGGTTCATCCCCCGTTCATAGCCAAGACAGAGCTCCAAGCGGTCTTCGAATCACTAAAGAAGAAAAAGTCAGTTGGAATCGACGGGATCTGGAACATTGTTCAAAGACATCCCAACAAGATGTGGTTAATATGTACACTGTCCTGTTTAAGAATACTCTGAATAATGCACATTATCCAGAACATTGGAAAACTGCGATTGTACAACCCAAGCGAGGTAAAGATTCTTCGAATCCGTGCAACCTCCGGTCAATTAGTCTCCTTCCGAACATCAGCAAGGTATTCGAGAAACTGATAAATAGAGCTCTGACCAACTGGACAGAGGACAAACATATTATTCCGGATAACCAATTCGGTTTCAAAGCGGGGCATGACACTATTCATGCCGCGTCGAAACTGGTGTCGGATATCCAATGGAACAAGAGCCAGAAACAATGAACGCGTGCCTGCCTGATAGAGCTGGCGAAGGCTTTCGACACCGTATGGTTAGAAGGACTTTTTTACAAGCTCAATGGGCTAGGCATTAGTAAACCACTGCTGTACCTACTGTGTAACATGCTTACTGGTAGAAGGTTCGTCGTCAAGAATGGCAATGTGACCTCTGCAGATATATTTGAAGTAAAAAATGGTCTCCAACAGGGTGCCGTTAATTCGCCGATCCTGTTCAACTTCAACCTCACGTAATTGCGCACTCCTCTCGCGCAGGGTGACTTCGACTCATTCATGAGAAGTTGCGATGACTCTGAAGTCGGAAACCATACTGTTCAGGACCCCGTTGTATAAGGCTTCGGCGGATACAAAAAAGAATTGGCGAAAGTTCTCAATTGTTGGGCGTCACGGGCAACCACTGGCGCAAAGGACTGTAGTCAGATACCTGGGGATCTGACTGGATCAATATCTATATTTTAACAAACATGTAGACGCTGCTCTAGCCCGAGCCCGAGGCGCTTTCGCTCTTACAGAGAGACTGTTTTACAACAGCCAACTCGATGCGAGGGTGAAGGTAATCTGCTACATGGCCCTCATCCGGCCATTGTTCACCTATGGCTGTCCCGTGTGGTTCAACGTGAGTGCAAGATTGATGGAAAAGATTCGGGTGTTTGAGAGGGCTTGTCTTAGGGCTTGCCTTCGCCAGAGTCCCAGTACAAAAAATTCTACTCCAATGAGGTTTTATACAACCGGGCGAACCTGATACGAGTGGACAATTTCCTGTTGAAATTGATTCGAGGCCACACTGCTAGAGCGATGAACTCGGCCAATAACCTGATCCCGAGGGCTTACTACCCCAATCCTCAATACCACGAAAGGGTACGTCATAACGGCTTCGTCCCCGCAGAAGCTTTCCTCCATTTCGATAAGCACGGTCTGATACAAAATGAAAATGCGGTACCGCTCCTCTTCCACATCGCCCGTTCAACTGTGGATGGGCGACTCAACCACGACCGTTCCGTCGCACAACGAGCTGAGGAGGGTCTCCTCCGGTCCAGTACGGCGGTATCAAGGTGAGATGTTCGGGATGTTGCAATGCAACACCGAAAATTCTGGTGGCTGTGTAGCGAGTGAACTCCATCATCGAACCCTTTAGACCCTGGTTAGGGAATTGGTAGTACAGATCCCCTTATGGGGCGCAGTCGGTCTCTGTCTTGCAGAGGATTAGTTCAGCTGCAACCTATGGCCGACCCACGCATCTTAGGTAGTTTTGAAGGTAGTTTGTAAGCTGTAAAAAAAAAGTCGTGTACACATTTGTTTCTGTGTACTTATATACCCTGTAAATAGTTGTATGTATATATGTATGTGCGTATAGCATTATATATACATGTATATATACATGTATGTATGTTTAAGGTAGTTTAAGTTATTTTAAGGTAGTATGTAAGTTAGCAATAGGTTTTAAATAAAATCAGTTCGGTTATTAAGTTTCCTTAAAGTTTTCTTAATTTTAAATTGTTCAGTTAAATAAGCACATGCGTATGCGTTGTTAGGTTAGGTTAAGTCGAAAGACATAGTATAAGAGTAAGTTTAGCTTAGAGTGCCCGCCTAGGGTCAGTAAGTTAAAAGTAGTAACACTGTTAGTTCAACTAGTTCTAAGCATATTTGTCTAGTATTTAAGTTATAAAAAAAAATGAAAAATAGCAAGTATTTGGGTATACGTAAGATGAGTTTCAATCGGGTTCAAGCTTCAGAAGGTGGTCTGCAAGGTCCTCCTGGAGAGGGGTTTAAACTATTGCCCACGGGTGATTTTGATCTGGAAGGAATATGTTTGAGTAATGTTGGCAAGCCAAAGCGGTTCGGCAGGCCGTCAACAAGGAGTAACTGGATGATAGTATGGATATTCAGAATAAGTCCATACTGATACTTCAGCAGTGTGTGGACAATATGGGGGAAAACTTACAGAAAGAACAAGGAAGAGCACTAAAACTTCACTTTAGTGGATACTTTGATGGTGATCATAAGACTTTGAAGAATGTGAAAGAACCAATTGATGCCAATGATGTCAGTACAAAGGGCTATGTTGATAATTGTATAAGTGAGACGTATAAAAGATTTCTTCGCGGTATGGATGCAAACATTAAAAATCATGAGAAAATATTGCGTGTGTACATTGATGATCAAAACGCCCGTCTCTTGGATATATATGAGATTTATGAAGCCAACAAAGATAAGAAGGAAGAAGATACCTCAGCTAAACTTTATAAAGAGCTATTACAAAGGAATGGTGATATTAGTAAGAAAGCAAAATCATTTTCACCCATATAAATTCAGGCCACTGTGGTATCAGCTGGGTTAGTTAGTAAAATAACTTTGCAGGGAGCAGGAATGTTTTGGTTTGAGAATCGAAGAGAAACGGATAAACCTTGTACATGCGAAGTTGGATGGACTGAAATAAAATGTTCGAGATAATTATGAAATTTACGCTACTTCAGATGATGGAGCTACTTGTTTATTATTTTGAATGCGGACTGGTTAATCATCATCATCAACATTAAGTGAAATAAGATTGCAAGTTCCATTTCAGCATGTTAAATTGCAAGTGTTTGAAGGTGAGGTGAAGATGTATGGAAAGGTTTTACCAAATACGAAAGCAAGGTAAAAGTCTAATCGCTATCCAGATTATTGGTGATTTGGTGATGTCGAAACGTTAATGATTGAGAAAATTAAAGCATCTGCAAGACAAAAGAACTCTTATTAGGAAGTAAAACACATTTTAGTCATTTATTTTTATAATGCCCCCATGCAAGGGTGCTTATTCCATCGCTTAATATATATCTTTTGGTATCATCATAACGTAAGTCTAACTTTTTTATTTTTTTGTGTATACATGTTATGTAATTTGCTTTTAAAAATAAACATTGATTTATAAAGATATTGTTTCTTAACTAAACATTTATGATAGTCTCTTATATTTAATGCGTTTGTTACCGATTTTCTTATTCCCTTTGCTTTCTTCACTTCTTTATTAGTATCAGTGGAGAAGGAATACATTTTAGCTCGTAGTCCAACAAACTCCAATATTTTGTTAGATTTGTTTTCATCTTTGAACATTCCTAGTACCTTCCCATTAGTGTGAGGAAAATAGATTTGATACCTCAGAGTATCCCGAAGACAATCCTCAGTCTTCGGGATACTCTGAGGTATCAAATCTCGAAAGGTTGGGATTAATGATATCATTATAAATGTCAGCATAGAAATCATCGCTCTTAAACGAATAAATGAATGAATCTGTATCCATATACATAGTTCCATTCAACAGAATCATTAAATTTATCGTTGATATAATCATAATGAAAGTCATACATTAACCACTTTGAGAATTCCAAGACAAGAAAGCCTAAATAAATGGGTTTATTGAAAGTGACTTCTGCGTGGTTCGTTTGAATTGCACACAGGTCTGCTGAGAAAATCGATATGCTATGAAAACTGCGATAAGCAATTAATTTTAGTGTAGAATGCTCATTTCGTTCATCATCCCATTTTGTGACTAACTTAACAGACCATCTCTTTTCGACATTTTCCATTGTCTTGCCATAGACATTATTCATAAGTTTGAAAAAATTCTTCTCAAATTCATTGGAGGCTCTTTTTCGGTATTCAGTATTGAGTGAAACATATTTTTGAAGCCATCTGGATTGATTAAAAGTCAGAACCCTATGCACTTTTGTAAGAGCGAGACCATTTTTCATGCGTTGTTGTAAATTTTGAATGGAAATTACGTACTTTGTTTTCGGATTTAAATTGGTAGTGAGTTTGGTATATTTACTTCCCGGAGTAATCATGTTTTCTGGGCAAAATGGCAGCTCATTATGAATGTCGTGCAGTGTTGACGGATAAATTAAATCTACAGCACGCATCCAATTTCATTATTATTATAGCTTGAGATGTTCACATTTGTATACGTGTCTGCATTGACCCAATTAATATTATTGTATGGAAGTGGTTGTGACATTGCCCAACCATATAAATTATTGGCATCAAAGTACTTAAGATATTCACTTGGTTCTTCCTTGTTAAGATTCTCAATGTATTTATTATTTGCTTTAGCATATCTGTGACTACACTGACATAGGCCTCCTCTAATGCCTTTCTTAAAGAAATCATACATTTCAAAGTCAGTGAGAAGTTCCAAGTTTGGTAATTTTAAGCATAGCATCCCAAGATAAACTAGGAGCGGTATAATAGTGGCATGTATCTAATTCATAGATTTTGATGCAAATTTCTCGGAAATTCTCAAATATATCGGCTAAAAGTAGTACATCGCTCTGTAGATAAAGAAGCATATAGTCTTTTAGAGTGGTACATTTGAAATGATGCCATATTTGTGGAGCATGGTTGTAATCCTCTTTTGAGCATACTTTTCCTGTAAGTTTATTGAAAAATGAAAGAATCTTTGGCAGTGATCTTTCTTCAAAGCGTGACCATGAACCTATATAACCATATGGCAATATGCCTTTCCTAGTCATTAATGTAAAGGAGTCTCCATTTTGAAAATGCTTCTAGTATTCTTCAAATTATTAAATGCTAAATTTACTGCCAATAAATCTAAGCTAGACTGAATTAATCTGTTCGAATCCAAGAACCTCAATTCTACAGTTTGCTGTGTTTGCTCATCTATAAATATGCGTTTCGAGAGTGAAATGTAATTTTCTTTAGTTTGCGGGATGACTGTAATACGACCATTAATTTGGGCAAGACAAAATTGAGAAAAATTTGGGTACACGAAAAAGTGCGTTACATTTTTGATGAGCAGGTCCTCTATATTGTCCAGTCAAATGGCAATGATCCCTAACTCTTACATCGGTTAACTTAATACTATCTTACATATACTGCAAACAGGCATAGAGTTGAAAAAGTAGGTTTCCAAGTCAGTCAATGGAATTTGGCTGTGGTTTCTGTATAACTTCTGTGCACAAATATTTTACGTCGTTCACCAACATTTCCACGAAACGATCCGGAGCGTTTTCACCTAATAAAACAGTAATAATAGAAATGGATATTTTTTTTTTAGTTTGTACTTATCAAAAAATGTTCCGTATTTATCATATTTTTTGTCGAATGAACACTTGATGTAATAACCGAAAGCACATGGGATATGAAGTTGAATATCTGCTGTTGATGGTGATTCTCTATCTGGATTAGTTTCGCACTGATGAATTGGTTTGAGGATTGACTCAAAATCTGCGTATATTGCGAATGGCACTTTCAACTTTCTCTCGAAATGTTCAAAATAGATTTTATTGTTCTTCTCCGTTGGCATACTTGTTTTAATATTGCGGCAAGAGTCGTGACTTTTATGTTTATTCAATTTCTCAAGGGTGGTGAAATTTAAAAAACATCCATTGCATAAATGTAATTGAATGCAATTTTTAGTCATTTGGTTTCTTATTAGTCGAGAAATGATTTTAATGTATACGTAATGGGTAGTTCCGGCTTCATTGTTCAAGAAAAGTGGGTTGATATGACTGCTCTTCTTCACTTGTGTATGATAATATGGTCCAACGATGTTGTCGTTTTCATAACCAAAGATATTGACGCTAATGCTTGGATTGTTGCTCTCAAAGATTTTCACATCTATACTCTTTAGAGGAAAATCCAGATTAACAAAATTAACGCCCACATTACGAATCAGAATTATCTTCGCTGTTATATCCGATATTCTGTATGATGATGTTCTTTGGGGACGAATGGTTATTGTTTCGTCTAGAGCCGAAATAACAGCCCATTTGAAGCAATACTCACCACTGTTGTCCATATTGATGCATGCCTTTTTGTTAATTAGTTTTCTTGGTAGCTTGAAATGCATGGCTCCCTTCAATGATTGATACTTGTTGACATTTACTTCGATTCTTGTAAATGAAAGTAAAGCCCATCCACTGACCTTTGCCTGGAATTCTTCTAGTTTTGTCTTGATATCATCAATCATATCGCTTAATTGGCTCTGTAAATCTGCTTCACTGAGAGTGGTTACCATCTGGGTCTGCATACTTTAGGAATCAATGGTCAAGTCATCATCGTCAGATGAGCTTTTGATGAATTCAGAAAAGAGTTCAATATTGAATTTGAATGCTTGCAAGCGTTCCAATACTGCTCTTAGCAATTCCAAAATCACAATATTGTTGATGTCAAAGAGTTTTTCTGCATTTAGAATACTTTCGTCAGTATTTTTGATGGAAAAACTCTTCACACAAGTCTTAAATGCCCCTACAATGACACAAACATTATTCTGGAGTAATTGTTGTGCCTTCAATTTGTGGGAGTTCTTCCGTTGATTATGTACCCATTTACTTTCCTCCATCTCTTCATCGCAAACCCGACAACGTCTGAAAATGGTTTGTTTCATCCTTTTCGACGTTGAGGCAACATCACTGGGTGCTGGTACTGCTGCTGCTGCTGCTTGTGGTGCTGCTCCTGATGATGAGTTTTGCTTGGCGTTCACCTTTACTGAGGAAAGCGTACACTTTTTTAAATGCCGCACAAGGGAGGACTTATCCCAAAAACACTTATCACAAACTTAGCACGAAAACACTTTCACTGCTCACTGCACTTTCAATCCTGAATTGAAACTAATTCTTATTATCGAACACCAAGCAGAGAACTTAAAAATGAGAAGCCAGAAGAATAGTGACTGTGGAAAAAAGACGCGAACATAAAAAAGAGTGAGAAGAAAAGAATTACCCTGCTGAAAATGTGGAATAGAACTGTGGGAAAAAGAGCCAAATATAAAAAAAAGAGTTTATTTATTTTTGTTTTTTTTTTTTATTTTGCTTGCTGAATCATTCATTTTAAGAATTATACACTCTGTTAAAAAATAAGCAAAAGAAGAACAGTGTGACAAAACTGTGGGAAAAGGACGCAAAAATAAAAAAGAAACTAATTTTCCATTCAATAATCTTTATTATTTTTTTCTTTACATGTTTAAGCTAAATAAAACGAATCGTTTCGTTTTCCTTTCAGTTTATGACTGATTTTATTTTCAATCGTTAAACATTAACTGACCTGTCTTACCGATAAAATGATTACTAAGGGAAATGTTGTGTGCAGTGAATGAGTTGCCGAAAAGTGCTGAATGGGTATCGTGTGACGGAAGTGCAGGGTGAATGTGCTTGGAGTAAATGTACTGGAGTGCAGTGTGTGTCGGAAGTGCAATGTAAGCTATAAAGGGAGTGTGTAGGGGAAGTGCATAGTGGAATTTCAAGTTCAAGTTGGGTTACTTCGAGTTGCTGCCGTTAACTCCTCCCCTCCTTAGGTTTGGTCCCCCTCGTTCATAATTTTTGTTATCCGCATTTTTAATATCTCGTTATCTAATGGTGGAGATGATATCGTTGCCTCATGATCTGAACTTGTTGTGATGGTCAGTATACTCGGTTTGAGTTTAGCGTATAATAGAACAAGAATGATTATAGCAAGTATTCCTGTAACGCCATACCACATCCACTTATTTGTCTCTAGAGTAATACTGAATTCCTTAATTGATGAGATGCAACCTGTGCAAGTAAGGCATTTTTTTTTTTGGATTCAATTTCGATCAGAATTATTTTCCTTGGTTCTGGTAAGTTGATGACTTCTGCGGGACGAGTTATGTTATAGACTAATACATTGATGTTAATTGCGTTGCGGTATGTTATCGTTGCGTTGATGGAAAAGCGCCATTTTCTTCTATTGTTAGATTCTCGTCACGAGCTACAATTAATCCTTCACCAATGAGTTTAATTTTCTGTACGTGGTCGGAAGACATTGTTGGGCAATTAACTCTATGGTTACTAAGTTGCTGAGTAAGGCATTTGTCGTAAAGTTTGGTTGGCAATAGGCATATGAAATAGCTTTTTTACAATTGGTTAGTGGAATATAATCTTCATTACAATTATCAGTTAAATTATCTCTTATATCTATAATTTTATTATTATGAGGAACAGTGACTATTTCAAAAAGTTCACAATACTTAGTTACTAAAGGCATTCTTATTAAGTATATAAGGGTTTCATTAACAAAATACATCTTAACATCCGAAATCAATGATAAGTCACTTATGGAAGTTGCAAAATTTTCCTTAATACTAATGACATTTATTTCTTCTACATCTAATAATAACGGGTTAAAGGTATTATGTACATAACATTCCTTGAAAATTATTATTTAAGTTGTCAATAATTATTCTGTTTCTTTTCATCATTAACATTATCAATATTTGGTCATTTATCGCTATTTTATTTCTGTTTACATTTATTAAGTTATTAATTCTGTCTGTAATTTCATTAATTTTAAGTTGAACATTTTTGTTAACATCTATTTGTCTATTATGTTCTCTTATAAGTTCGTTTTATTGTGTTTTCAGTATTTCGAAATCTCTATGATCAGGTGTTCCAGCTATAAATTTAATAGCTGATCCAATGAATTCAATAGATCTTCGAGTTCTTAAAGGACTTTTGAATATGAGTAATAGCCGCTGCATTTGCTTAACATCTTCACGTAAAATTTCTTTGTCATTTTCGTTTTCGAAAGAATCTGTAATTTTCAAGTTTTCACGAATAATGTCATCGGCTGCTGATAAATTGGTTCTATGTTTTATGTATAAGTATTCCTCAAAAGTGGCTGCACTTCCTTTTGGTATTGGAATAAATTCTGCATTCGAGAAGTCTACAATTTTTGCTTCTGTGAGCGTGGAAAGGAATATTCTGTCAATAAGAAAGAATTATCTTATACTAATCTTATGTACGTATCTTCCGTCGATTATAACGGCTGTTCCTAAGTCTGCCTGAACTGTTTTTTGATTATCTAGTTTAAACATTTTGTTACCTATTCTTTTATTAGTTTTTAAAAATACCGTGTCACCTGGTTTGAAGCATTTTGGTGTAGTTTTATTGTTGTGAAACTTTAAATCTTTAATCTGTTTATTCTTCAGTTTTGCTACTATTTCATTTTCCTTTAAATTGTAATGAAAAATGACTGAAGGCTTACGATCTATGGGGTCTGTGTAGTTTTCCTTTGTGCATCTTGCAATTTCAGCAAACGCTCCACTTGTCCGTTGCTTTGACTGTGAAGGGCTGATACTGAATACATTGAAATGATGAATTCATTTCTTCATTATCTGTAACAACTAATCTTGGAATTTTTAATTGTGATATTATTTCAATCAACGGATTTTTTATATCAATTGCGTTTCTTGAAAGAATATGTTTAATAACAGCATATTTCGAAAAATTTTCGATACAGGTTATGAAATATTTTTTGCATGTATAGTAAATGGCAATATTTCACCTACAAACGTGGGAATGGGTGTTGTCCCTATCGGGTGATGTATTGGTTTACGCAGATACTTATTTTCTTTACAAATTTTGCATTTGGATGCAAATGTTTTACATAATTTTTTGATGTCTGGAAAAAAATACTCCATTATAATTTGCTTATAGTTTTCTTGAGGTCCTCTATAAGCTCTATTATGCTCATTTATAATGATTTATTTTTGGTCATTTTGATTAAAAACGTCTTGCACGAATTTGCTTGTGTATTTTATTTTGATTTTGGGAAAGGCATCGACAATGTCATTCTGGATTTTTCCGAGAGTTTCCAGATTGCAATATATTCCGTTAATTATATCCGGATGAAGGATATCGCGCAACATTTCAATCAGGTCTACATTAGATCTGAATAGAATGTCTGACCATTTTTTTAAAAATTATTTTTACTTTTTTGATTTTTTCAGAACCATGTGTTATGAATATTTGGTTCTTAAAACAGTTTATTGGATTTTCTACGGAACGTATAATTTCAGTTAAGGATTCTTCACTATGAACAGTCTGATCGTAAGTAGAAAGAACGTTAATGTGCTGCCGAGAAAGTGCGTCAGCAACCTTATTCTCCTTACCAGGTTTATAATGAAATGTTGGGGAAAATTCTTCAATAAATGCCCTCCATCGTTTAAGTTTTGTGTTAGGGTTTTTCTCAGATATCGCAAAAGTAAGGGGTTGATGATCTGTATAGATGTGAATATCAGGGGCCCCGTATAAGTAATTTCTTAAAGACTGAAGTGCCCAGACTATTGCAAGCATATCACGTTCATCTGTGGTTAGATCTGGGTAGAAAAGTAATACGTCGTCCGAGGCTAGAATGTTCTTTATAATATTAAAGGCACATATAGCCTCTGAGTCTAGATTAATTTTTACACTTTTTGATTTATTTATTCCTATCAGACCATTGTCTCCTCTAAGGTACTTCGCAGGAGGTTTTGTTATCTGAGCGTAATCTTTAACAAATCGACGATAGTACCCGGAAAAACCTAAAAACGATCTTAGAGCACGAAGTGATTTTGGTACTTCAAAATTAACTATGTCTCTTATCTTACTAGGGCAAGTCTTGTTACCGTCTCCAGACACGAGAAATCCTAAAAATTCTAACTCTTGTTTGAAAAACTTACATTTTTCTGCAGATATTCTCATGTTGGCATTTAAATGTTTAGATATTATTATTTTAATGTCCTCTAAATGTTCAATTTCTGATTTGGAAAATATTATTACGTCATCTATACAGACCTGGCAGCGTTTTCCTATGTCATCTCTCAGTACGTTATCGATTCCTCTCTGAAAAATGCTAGGACCATTTTTCAATACAAAAGGCAATCTACAGAATTCGTATTTTCCATTGTTTATGGAGAATTCTGTTTTTTCACGGTCCTTTTCTTCTAAAAGAATTTGGTGGAAACCGGATTTTAAATCTATTGTAGAATAATAATTTCGCATTTCCATGATTCGATAAAATAACCGAAATTTCTGGGATTGGATATCTATCTGGAACCGTTCGTTCATTCAATTTCCTGTAATCAAACACTAATCTAGATTTTGGGGCATCGTCTGCATTAACGCATTTTTTCCCTACCACCAAGATGGGGGTGTTGTACGGGGAATGCGATGGGCGTATAATTTCATCATCTAGAAGTCTTTTGATTTCGTTATTAACGAACGAGATATCTGCCATATTATATGGACTTGGTTTTGAATAAATTGGCTCTGAGTCCAATATTCTTATAGTTGCTTTAATATCAGTATTGAAAAGAGCAAAAAGTTTTTGACTGTACCAATGTCTACTAAGATTTTCAATACAACTTCGTTATTGAGACTCTTTTCAACATATGGTAGAGCCGAGTTTACCCTAAGAAATTAGTCTGATCGTCGTATTCTGGGCTATCAGGGGTTTGATATTCGTCTTCATATTCAAGTTCCAATTCGTGACGATTTCTTGTTTCTTTATTTTTATATTTGGGTTGCATAGATGCTGCTATCGAAAGCTCTTTCAAAATTGTACCTATGTTGGTTTGCTTCGAGTTCCTGGGCCTTAGCTAATGCAGAGGGTAGGTCCTTGTAACCGGCAGAGAAAAGAATATTACAGATAGGCTTATTAAGGCCCGAAATGAAGACACGTAGCGCATCTTGTCGGTATTTTGCTCCTAATAAGTTTATTAATTGATTGTTGCCTGACTATTCCATAGAGATTTTATTTATAGTCAACGTTAGATTCTTTTCGATTTGATCGAAATGCTCAGAGATGTACATACGACCTCGGCATGAGATGCTCATTTGGTTTTCCAAAATATGCAGTGGGCGTTTATCTGAATAAGTATGATCTAATCTTGTGATTATGGCATTGAAATTAAGAACTGTATTAAATGAAGATAATATTAAATCGACCGATCTGACAATTTCGTTTCGCATTATGGCTACAGCCTGATAATACCTTTCTGTTCCTTCATATGATTTAAATATCTCTATAGCAGTCTTAGCCGCTTGACGCCACGAAATATATTTCGCTCGTTCACCTGCGAAATCTGGTAGGGATTTTATCAAATCGAGCGAAATTGGGCATGTAACGTTGGGCTTATTTAAAGAAATAGGTTCATTTGCAACGACCGAAGGTGAAGACAAATGCACTGAGCGAACTTTTCGCGTTAATTCTTCCATCTGTAAGCTAATACTATCATTTACTTGTTTATTTTCTGTTATTAAATCGTTAATTTTTTTTACAATTGTAGAACACGCTGTTTCAACTGCTATTCCATCGGCAGATGAAACTATTTGCGCGATGTTTTCTGCCATATTAGGATATCGAAATACACTATAAACACTGATTGACTTATTCACTAGAGCTTATTTCACTTATTTTTCCGGACCCCATTATGGGGAACTCCCTGTTTTCCGGGAGGCTCTTAATGCCTTTTATCGGCTTCGTTGCATTCAGAGCGTTAAGCTCAATTGCCGCTGCCTTTACTGCTGATGGATCCATATTGTAGCTGACTGATGTCGAAGTAAAATTTGATCGTCATTTTATACAAATTTATCGTGCAAAAAAAATGCGGTTTTCGAATTTCAAGTTGCGTTTTTTTTTCGCTTTAGTAAAATAACAAACAGCGGAAGTTTACACCACCAGTCAATCTCTAGTTTTTGGGTACCATTGCGAATGCGATACTTCTCTTTAGTAAAATAACAAACAGTGGAAGTTTACACCACCAGCTACGCTGTAGCTGACTGATGTCGAATTAAAATTTGATCATGATATAATAATTGCGTGCCCTTATCATTTGCTGCCGAACATATTGGAGTGCCAAACACATTGCGGTTTTCGAATTTCAAGTTCAGTCTACTTCCCTTTAGTAAAATAACAAACGGTGGAAGTTTAAACCACAAGCATATGTTTATTGTTCTAATCGTTTGTACAGTAACATTAATTTCTTTATTCTAATCAGTTTATTTTCAATCATAAAGCAAGCACATGTATCTGGACCCTTAGACATAATCAATAGGGTTTTCAGAATACATCATGTTGTTGTTGTAACCGCTTCCAGTTTTCTTTGGTCTTAGAAGCGGTTTGATTATCTCATTATATTTGTAGCCTCTATTACCTTTAACTTGCGCAGTATTATCATGCTTTTTCAAATGCGCACCTGTAATGTATTGAGATACTCCTCCAAGTCGTGTTGGGTGAATGAATCTGCTCTAGGTTTTCTATTGAAAATTAATTCGTAAAGATTCGTACGAGTAAAAGGTTCGCCATCAATGTAGAAATTTTGTTGATCATCGGTAAAAGTTGATCTACCCAATTTCATCGAATTTGATTCGTCATCTATATACGGACCATAGATTTTGTCGTGATCTGATTCGAATTGATTGATTGGGGTACTTTCATTGAAATTTGTGGGGGTTCTAAATGAAAACTGTTCATCTGGGTCGTTCTTGAGCGGCTTTGGGGTAAACGGTTCATCTGTTTTAAACGACTCGGGACTTGAGGGCTCCTTCTTTTTCTTTATTATGTTATTCTGTTTTTCCTCCTTTGAATTCTGGACGATTTCCCTTAACGGTTCAACTATTGGCTTAAAAATGTTTTCCAATTCTGCGTTGGTAGTAATTTTCGCGGATTTAAGAAGCATATACTTTTTCCGCAAATCCTTTTTCGTCTTTATCAGATCTTTCAGCAATTTCTCATTCATAGTGCAAACAAACAAGTCAGAGCGGATCTAAAAAAAAAAAAAAAAACAGATCTGTTTTACTGACGGTTTTGGAAACAGGTTGGTTTTGGAAACAGGTTGGTTCTGGAAACAGGTCGGTTGTAGAAACCGGTCGGTTGTGGAAACAGGTCGGTTTTGCAAACAGGTCGGTTTTGGAAACAGGTTGGTTCTGGAAACATGTCGGTTGTAGAAACATTGCGGCACTGCAAACAAGACTGTTGTGGTGGGCAGTTTTTGCATAACATGGAATTACAGTTTCTTTAAAGCAATTATTATAACGTCCTTTCTCTAGTTGTGCGTCCTTGTTAATGATCAAGAACTTATAGGGAACTTTCCAACACTCTATACACATTTGCCTAAATTGATTGAATGACATATCAGAATTTACATGATCATTGTATATGTGCTTAAGATTGAGCTCATCTTGTTTAAATGCGATTATCTAATTTGCGTTATGCCGAATCAAATGCTTTGGAATGTGCGTATATGATGGACACAAGTAAAAGCTATCCACATCATTATGGCGCCTCATACAGAAGTATTCACGAATGTTATTTTGCTTATCACAGGCCACATCATCAAAGATAAATATCGAATTCCGTTTTGCACACCGGCTGGGTGCTGTGGGAATCGGGTAGGCACTGACTGGCGTCAACCTAGCGATGCCCAGTGTTGTAACTTTTTCTACACACCAATTGTGCTTATTTTACCTCCAAGTGGTAGCCATCGGGTACTGGTTGTGGTTCACCCGAGCTCAACTTGCCAAACTTATAAGTGCGACCTCTTGTCCTAGGGGTTACAAAAAAGAAACTGGCCCTCCTGGTTGGGGGTTGTGCCGTCGGGGTAACTGCCCGGCCACACAAAAAATTGCTAGTTATGAAGCAAAAACAAGCCTCGGAAACGGATGATTTTACTGATGACGACTCATGCAAACGATATACGGACAACGATCTTCGGATTTGTACGTGGAATGTAAGGTCCCTTTATAGGCCACCTGCAGCCGAACAACTAGCGGAAGCCCTAGACTGCTGCAAAGCAGATATAACCGCCATCCAAGAAGTGCGATGGGATGGACCCGGCAAAAGAAGGATGAAAAACTGTGATATATACTACGGTGATTGCTACAAACAACAAAAACAGCGCCTATTTGGATGTGGATTTGTCGTTAGAGGCAGACTTAGGCAAGAAGTCCTATCGTTCAGGTCCGTGAACGAGCGCCTCACGACAATTCGCATCCAGGCTAAATTTGGCAACATAAGCCTTATATGCGCACATGCCCCCACAGAGGAGAAAGATGATGACACCAAAGACAGGTTCTGTGAGCTCCTGAACAAAACGTATGAGCAATGCCCTAGCTACGACTTTAAAATTGTCCTTGGCGATTTTAACGCAAAGCTAGGAAGAGAGAACATCTTTGGTAGTACGGTCGGGAAGCACAGCCTACACGACACCACATCTGATAACGGATTTAGGCTGATCGATTTTGCTGCGGGGTACAAGTACAAGATTCCCACATCTCGATATTCACAAAGGAACATGGCGATCTCCTGATCAATCAACCGTCAATCAGATTGACCATATTGCGATAGACGCAAGGCACTCCTCCAGTATCATAGATGTCCGAACGTTCCGAGGCGCCAACATTGATTCGGACCACCACCTTGTTGTAGCCAAGGTAATGCTGCGGATATGCCGAACACCGCTAAGACAAAGAAATACTGTGAGGAAGTTCAACGTCAGCCGGCTACAATCGCAAGAGATTGCCAAATCCTTTTCCGATCGTGTCTCCCTTAACCTCTTAAGAAATCCTACGCCGCCAAGACCAAGTATTGAAGACCAGTGGCAGCATTGCCAAAAAGCCATCAGAGATGCCGCCTATGATGTGCTGGGTTTCAATCCGCCACCACAACGAAACCCCTGGTTTGACAACGAGTGTCGGCAGGCGAATGCAGCCAAGCAAGAAGCATACAAAGCGGCACTGCAAAGAAGGACAAGAGCTGCTCGGGAGCTCTACGAGCAGAAGAGGAGAGACGAACACCGGCTTCTCAGGAGAAAAAAGAAGGAGCATGAGAAGCGCGCGATCGGCAGAATAGAGGGATATTACTGCAGGAATGAGGTGAGGAAGTTTTACCAAAGGGTAAAGTTAACCAGTCAAGGTTATAAAGTCCGAACCGAAGCCTGTAAGGATGATCAAGGGAACATCGTAGTAGAGCCACAGTCGATGCTGAGTATATGGAAAAACCATTTCTGCAGACTGTATAACGGCGACGAAGAACCAAATCCCGCTGTCAGGCCGAACGAACCATTCAACCCCAATGAAAGGGACGCCGAAGATCAACAATTCCGTCCACCCGACCCGGATGAAGTGAGGATTGCCATATCTAAACTGAAATCCAACAAGGCTGCGGGAGCTGACGGCCTACCCGCCGAGCTTTTTAAAGCCGCAGGCGATGATTTGGTAAGGAGCATGCACCAACTCATCTGAAAAATATGGTCGGAGGAAAACATGCTCGATGAGTGGAACCTCAGCATTGTTTGCCCGATCCATAAAAAAGGAGACCCTTTGAACTGCGCCAAATACAGAGGCATCAGTCTCCTAAGTATCGCATATAAAATCTTATCTGCCATACTGTGTGAACGCCTAAAGCCATTCGTCAACAACCTGGTCGGTCCATACCAGTGTGGCTTTAGGACAGGAAAATCCACCATCGACCAAATATTCACACTACGGCAGATTTTGGAGAAAACCCAGGAGCAACAAATCGATACCCACCACCTTTTCATCGATTTTAAGGCCGCGTATGATAGCATCTATAGAGACGAGCTATACAGAGCAATGTCTAGTTTTGGCATCCCTATCAAACTCGTCCGTTTGTGTAGGATGACGATGGAGAATGCACGCTGCTCCATCAAGGTCGGTAAAGACCTAACCGAGACCTTTGATGTCAAAAAAGGATTCAGACAAGGCGACGCGCTGTCATGCGACTTTTTCAACATCGTTCTTGAACGAATTGTTCAAAACTCGAACGCCAACACCAGAGGAACAATCTTTCAGAAGTCCGTCCAACTACTCGCATATGCCGACGATATTGACATTATTGGAAGAACGCAGCGTGATGTCAATGGCGCTTTTGTGGGTATTGCAACGGAGGCCGCGAAGATGGGTTTAGCGGTAAACGAGGGTAAGACCAAGTATATGCTGTCAACGAGAAAGGACACCCAACACCGACGTCTCGGCCAGAACGTCACAGCAGACAGATATAATTTTGAGGTAGTCAAAAACTTTGTCTACCTAGGCACCGCTATAAACTCAGACAATGACACCAGCGCTGAAATCAAACGAAGAATAACCCTTGCCAATCGCTGCTTCTTTGGGCTAAGAAAGCAACTGGTAAACAAAGCCCTCTCTCGAACAACCAAGATAACGCTCTACAAGACCTTAATCGTCCCAGTCCTGCTATATGGCGCGGAGGCATGGACTTTGTCAAAAGCGGATGAAGCTGCCCTTGGTTGCTTCGAGAGGAAAATTCTTCGTGTGATTTTCGGTCCCGTCTGCATAGACGGTGAGTGGAGGAGGAGATATAATGACGAACTATACGGGCTGTTCAGCGACATCGACTTAGCCAGAAGAGTGAAGATCCAAAGACTGAGATGGCTAGGTCATGTAGAGCGGATGGAAACCAATACTCCGGCCCGAAAAGTCTTCGAATCCATCCCCGAGGGACGGCGCAGTAGAGGAAGACCGCGACTCAGGTGGCGCACGCAAGTGGAAAGTGACCTCAACCAACTATGCGTGCGAAACTGGAGACAGCTAGCTAAAGATCGAGCTGGCTGGAGACGCTTGTTGGTTGAGGCCCAGGTCCACCCCGGACTGTAGCGCAACCTTAAGTAAGTAACTAAGTTTTGCCACCGACGGGGGCTTAATGTCGCAATTATTTGAAAATTTATTGTACTCCATATCTTTGACGGAATCAATTAGTTCTTTCAAGTATCTATATTTTGGTTGATGTAAGGATTTCGAAAAAATGTAAATTCTCTCAAATTTCAATCCATGCGAATCTAAAAGCATGCTCAACAGAACATTCGTCTTGCTACAATTTGATGGACCCACAATTATTCCGCGAATACTATTTGGAAAGAATTCACCATGTTTTCGCTTTTCCTCAACTACGCTATTATCGTAGTTTTGGAATTTTATTACACTTTGCTTGATGAACTTCATGTTGACTACTGAAATATTCAGTATAAAAGTACTCATCTTATAGCTGAGGAAATCATTTTCAAGCAAGTTGCATAGCAATAAAGTTCTATATTATGATTGATTACTGTCAGGAACACTTTAGTCGAAAACACACCTTTCAAGGGTATGGACTGCTGAATAATTTAGTTGATAGATTACCGTTTGAATTACATATTCCATCGTATAATTTTTGCGGACCTGGAACCAAGTTAAAAGACCGTCTTGCTAGGGGTGATCGAGGTGTAAGTCCATTGGATGAAGCCTGTCTCGATATTGGATATGCTAATAACAAAAACTTGACTGATCGTCACACTGCCGATAAAATTCTAGCGGAAAAAGCCTCGGAAAGAGTAAAGGCTAAAGATTCATCCATTTCGGAGAAGTTTAACAGTCTACTGGTGACGAATATTATGAAGGTTAAAAGGAAGCTTGGCATGGATGGCAAGCGTAATTTATTTAAGGCGGTCGTTAAAGAAGTTAAAAAGTCCATCAGGTCTCCAAATACTGAGGATCCAAACACTATTGCAATGACAGCCTTACAAGCAGCCAAAAAAGTCATCAGAAATAAACGCAAGTAAAGGGTGATTTTTGGTTTGAAACAGCTGACGTACGTTTCGTGATTTGTTTCACTGTCAAACATCTTCAGTTTGGTCTATAATTTAACCATGAATCGTCTTACAAACGAACAGCGCTTGCAAATTATTGAATTTTATTATCATATATATCATATATATCTGTTAAGAAAGTTCATCGCGCGCTTCTTACATTTTATGGTCAGCTCATTTTTGTCTCAATGGGTACGTAAATAATCAGAATTGTCGATTTTGGAGTGAATATCAGCCAGAACCTTTGCAAGAGCTACCAATGCATCCAGAAAAAGTCACAGTTTGGTGCGGTTTATGGGCTGGTGGCATCATTGGACCGTACTTCTTCAAAGATGATGTGAATCGTAACGTAACTGTGAATGGTGAGCGCTACCGTGAGATGATATCCAACTTTTTTTTGCCCAAAATGCAAGAGCTTGACTTGCATGACATGTGGTTTTAACATGACGGTGCCACATGCCACACAGCACACGCAACAATGGACAATGGGTCAATTGGCCGCCTAGATCTTGCGATTTAACGCCTTTAGACTATTTTTGTGGGGCTATGCTAAAGCTCATGTCTATACAGACAAGTCCGCTTCAATTGACGCATTGGAAGACAACATTGAAGCATTTATTCGTGAGATACCGGCCGAAATACTGGAAAGAATATGCCAAAATTGGACTCAGCGGATGGACCATTTGAGGCGTAGTCAAAGTCAACATTTGCATGAAATAATCTTCAAACATTTAATTATATGGACCGTACTATCGATTCAAATAAATATTTGATGCATTTTTCTGAATTTTATGTGTTTTTTTTTTGAAAAACTTTCCTATAGCTTTTAAAAAATCACCCTTTAAATTTCATTGACTCGAGTTATACCATTGCCAAAAGTTGGATTATTCTTACCACTGTTACCGATTTTATCAGTTTTGTCAGCCGTGGGAGCTCTAGGCGGAGTAGCAGCAGGTGTGGTTAAAGCAATAAATGAATCAAATGCAGCAAAGAAACAACTGGAAGAGAACAAACGACATAATCATGCGATGGAAGCAATAAAGATAAAACGAGGCAACGGTCTTTTTCGAGTGTGGGGTAATAAATCAGGACAATGACAGTGGTCCCGGCTCTCATTGGGTGGCATACGTAAAAAAGGGTAATATTGTGGAATATTTTGATAGCTTCAGTAACCTGAGACCTCCTTTAGAAGTTGTGCGTTATCTTGGTAAAAATATTCCATACAATTTCAACATCTGTCAAAAATTGAATACATTCATATGTGGTCATCTATGTTTAAGCTTTCTACTACTAAATAAATTGAATGTGCAATAAAAGCTTGTTTCATTTCATTCAAAGCCACAATGTCGATAACACTCACGTTAAGTGGAGACCAATCCTCTGTAACCACCGACTACTTTCCGCCAATTATTCTAAACTCGGATTACGTTTGCGGCTTAGTCGATCTGCAGACACACAACTCTATACCAAATGTGGATGTGTTTAACAATTTATTTCATAGCTCCGATGACGTCATCATAAGTTTCCCCGAGGGGTCATATGAGATTGAAGATATTAATGAATTTATTCAGCAAGTTCTCAAATTACAGGAAAAGGATCGATCTGATAAATTGATTGTCAAAATAAGAGCAAATAACAATACTTTAAAGTGCTAAATTAATAGCAACGTAGAAATTGATTTTTCACAACCAAACTCTATTGGTTCGTTGTTGGGGTTCAGCAAGAAAAGACTTGCCTCTAACAAAATACATGAATCAGATCTGTACGTCGATATCAATAGAGTGAATATGGTACGGGTTGAATGCAATTTAATTGATGAAACATACATAAATAATAAACTGCATCAGTTTTCGGTTAAGGTCAGTCCAGGCTATAAAATAATAGAAGTCCCCCATAATGTTATCTATCTGCCTGTGAACACAAGGAGGATAAGTACTGTGACAATAAGCCTTCTGGATCAGGACGGCAACCAAATAAATTTCCGGGGGGAAAATATTACAGTTCGAATACATCTTAAAGCACAATGATTATATACAATCGTCAACTTAACTATAAAATAGCTTCAAATAACGTCAAACCTATCAATATATCATTGACGCCGAATAGAAGAACAACATCCATAAGACTTTTCCAAACAAATAAGCAAATCCTATTAACACTGGGCTACAAATTAAAGTAAATCATGCTCAACATATTCGAAGAACCATCCTTTGAAGACAGCATCACGAAATTGGAATATCACACATACTCACCGTTTTCGAATAATTTTGAAAAGAATGACATTATTCAAATTTGTGTGCAACATCAAAATCTTAACATCTTACCTTCGAAAAGCTATATTTATATTGAAGGTACTGTATCAAAATCTGATGGTGGTGCAATCGCAAAAACAGCACTTGTAAACAACGGGATATACTTCCTCTTTGATGAAATTCGTTATGAATTAAATGGATTTGAAATTGATGTCAATCGTGATGTTGGAATAACATCCACCATCAAAAATTATTTATCTTTGAATAAAAATGAGAGCGATATGCTGCTTAATGCATCTTGGTCACCAAATTCATCAATCAACGTGGATGGATTCTATTTTAATTTTTGTATCCCACTCAATAAACTGCTCGGATTTGCTGAAGATTACAAAAAAATTATTCCAAACGGTAGTCATGATTTAATTTTAACGCGAGCGCGCACCTGTGCAAACTCATTAGTCAGCGGGGAAGATGAGAGAGCAAGAATAAATTTACTTAAAGCTCAATGGAAAGTTCCACATATTACTCTGTCAGATTCCTACAAACTAGTACTGTATAAGCCTATAAGCAATAGCCAATCTATGGAAATTGCCTTCCGAAACTGGGATCTATACGAGTACCCTGCATTATCAATCACCACCCAACACATTTGGAATGTTAAGACAAGCTCTCATTTGGAGAAACCACGCTACATTATTGTCGCTCTACAAACCAACAACCATAATTTACTCAAGTAAAATCCAACAACCGATCACTGTGATGTCATCAATGTGAAAGCATACTTAAATTCTGAGACATACAGATTAGAAGATTTAAATCTTTCATTCGAAAAGAACAATTTCAGTCAACTTTATAGTATGTATTGCGACTTTCAAGAGACCTACTACAACCGATCAATTGCTGAACCACTCGTACCCAGAGACACAATCCCAAGACCCAATCTTTATTATTGATTGCTGACATCAAAGTGAAATAATTGAAAATGGCCCCGTCGATATTCGCATTGAATTAAAACGAACAAACCATTACCTGCAACTACGTCAGTATACTGTTTAATGCTACATGATCGTATTATAAATTATAATCCCCTGACACAAACTGTCTCCCGAGAAGTGTAAGTCAGTAGTCAACCATCTGTAGAAACAACAACAACATGCATTTTATTCTGGATATTCAAGGATTTAAAGGCCCGAAAAATCTATTCATTGTAAAGGAATTGGCTATCCTACAACAAGGTCATCATTATCATTTCATTTTATTACATCCTTTCAACTTTGAGCAATTGTCATTTGAATTGAAGAAAAAGGTCAATAGCTCTACCAAAATCATCTTGGACTGATGTGGGATGGGGGATTTACCGAATTTCGAAAGGTCAAACAATATCTACGTGATGTTATTCAACGCACATCGGTCTACGTGAAAGGCACTGAAGAATCCCTCTCATAATACATTTTCTATCATGTGCTCTTGCCGCCCACACACCACACACCACACACCACACACCGCACACCGCACACCGCACACCACACACCACACACCATGCACAAGGCTGTAGCTCAGGCTACTGTGGGGGTCACAGGTGGCGGATAGTGAACGGCCTGTAGATATGCAGGTTAGCTGTGAATACCAAATAAGCAGTCCCTGACCAAGAGCGGCAGAGAAGGAGGGCGCGGCTGAAAAGGCCACAGGAACCCCAGAGAACTTTCTGCGACAAGACGAGCGGGCACCGTCTTCAAATATGTGCTAACCCACCTCTTGGCTCTCGAGTTAGGAGGTGGCTCCGAGGGAAACGACATCCTCATCGGTAACAACCAATTGAGGTTAATATCTTAGAAGGCACCGCCATAACCGGCATTACGACTGAGCCCAGTAAAGTCGTAATTATGATATACTGGAAAACCCATTTCGGAACTATTGACATCAGGGCTGACGCCTGCAGTATTCTGTCACCTGAGTAAGCTGGAGTGAAATCTGGTTGAAATGGCTTTCAGGCTAACGCTGTAGACGCCCCCGTCCCGTTAAAACCTTGGCAGGACTCATAGTACGTTCAACGCTTCGTCGCCATTAAGTTGGTGGTGTAGGTCCAGATGAAACATTCCTGGTTAGCACCGATCCGGCTCTGGCACAGAACCCCATAAGGGCCTGTGTCAACCCTCGCATGGCCTCACTGCTTGCAAAGATAACCATGGGATCAAATAGGTGACTACACATCCGAACGTTGATAGCCGAACAAAAAAATGAACACAACAAATATAAACACAAACACAAACCCAATCATCAACGATCAGGTACAAAACGGCGAAAGTACGGATGGAGAAAATGGAGAAAATCCATTCAAAAGGAGTAGCAAGGTGCAAAGGTCGCCAATAATCCAGTCATCAACCCCAACCCCAGATGATAAAACTGCAACACCGACTAAAACCAACCAACAGTCGGTATTCCACCAACTTGGAGAGCAGATTAAAATTCTGGTAGAAATGCTGGGGGATGGTAAAAGGCGGTCGATACACCAACCTATGCGGGATGCTATAGAAAGCATCAAGGCGCTATATGAGTTATCGGCGATCGAGATGCATGATGAACATGCCAAAACTGTTATCCGGAGAAACAATGCCTCTCAAACATCCCCATGGCTAAAGGCGCTTCTAGGGCCCAAACGAAGGCCGGATCCCAGCAGTGAGTCACCGAACTCAAAACGTAGGCAGAACTCAGGAGAAGGAGCAAATGCGCCTCGCGAAGCAATTAAGGCGCTCCGCGAAGAGAACGAGGCACTCCACAAAGGAGGAAAAAATAAGAAAAAAGCTCCAAATGCTAAGAAAGATGAGCTAGCCCCAGTGAGGAAAAAACTAGTCACCGCAGCAAGCAACGAGCAGGCAGATGACAGCTCCTGGTCGAAGGTCGTTAGAAATAAAACGAAGAGAAAGGAAGAGAAAAAGGCGACAGTGGTAAAAACTCGACCGGACGCAATCGTGGTTGCAAGGAAGGGAGAAATATCATACGCCGAAATACTCCGGGAGTCAAGGCCGACCCCAAACTTCATAACTTGGGTGAATCGGTCACGAAAATAAGACGGACCCAGAAAGGCGACCTTCTGTTCCAGCTACGGAAAGCTGGCGACCAAACGGAGCAATTTAAAAAAATAATCGGTGAGAACCTCGGGGGTGATGTGGAGATACGATCCTTAACACAGAGGTCGACGGTGGAAATTAAAGATCTCGACGAAGTCACCACTAGAAGAGACATTTGCGACGCTATCAAGGCCCAGTACAACACTGAGATCAGCGAAGCAGGCCTACGGAGGCACACAGATCGCGACAGTGGGATTACCGGCAGAAAAGGCGAATAAACTTATAGAATCAGGCAAAGTTAAAGTCGGCTGGGTGAGATGTCGCATCCGAGTCCGTAAAGCCCTCACCAAATGCTTCAGGTGCTTGGAGTTCGGCCACACGGCGCGGCAATGTAAAAGCGAGCATGACCGATCGAAACAATGCAGACAATGCGGAGAAGAAGGTCACATAGCCAAGGTCTGCAAAAAAGATGCACTATGCTTCTGGTGCAAGATAGCCACACCAGAAAATGCTGGACATGTAGCTGGTAGCAGCAAGTGCCCGCTACTCAAGAAGGCTTTGGCTAAATTAATATGATAAATATCATCCAGATAAATTTAAACCACTGTGCAGCTGCGCAAGATCTTCTGGCTCAAACGGTGAGAGAAAAGAAGATCGACATAGCGCTGATAAGTGAGCCCTACAAATCTATAGATGGTAACAGCTGGATAGAAAACACCACGAAAAGAGCGGCGATATGGACCTGCGGGAACCATGCCCTGCAATCGGTCGGCCACCCGGCTGATCACTTCGTGTCTGGAAAGATAAAAGGGGTGCACGTTTATAGTTGCTATGCACCCCCTAGTCTTGGAATGTCAGACTATCTAAAGCTGCTGGATGACATCGTAAACGACGCACGCGGGAAGCATCCAGTGATCATTGCTGGAGATTTTAACGCCTGGGCCACCGACTGGGGCAGCAGGATCACGGATGAAAGGGGAAGAGCTCTTCTCGAATCCTTTGCATCGCTAGACATTGGTCTAGCCAACAACGGCGCAGTCCAAACGTTTCGTAAGGCAGGTAGAGCGTCAATCATCGACATCACGTTCATGAGCAGCTCTCTACTACAGCATACCAAATGGCGGGTTAGCGAGGACTACACGCACAGTGATCACCAGGCGATAATCTTCAGCGTCGGAAAGCAGAAACGGAAGCTGCACCCCGTCTCAACAGGGCCAAAATGGAAAGACACGCTTTTTGATAGAGACGTGTTCAATGAAATGATGAATACCAGCGTCATAGCGAACAATGGCTCAGCTGAGACCCTCTCACAACAGCTGACACAGGTCATAACGACAGCGTGCGACGCAGCAATGCCCAGAAGGACACCGAGTAAAAGAGGCGAGCCCTGCTACTGGTGGACCGAGGAGATCAAGAGACTGAGAGCGATATGCCTACGAGCTCGACGCAGATCCCAAAGATCGTGGCGAGACGGGAACTGGAACGGGCCATTAAGGACAGCAAGTCAAAGTGCTTTAAACAGCTCTGCGACGAAGCTGACTCAGACTCTTGGGGCATGGCGTATAGAGTGGTCATGAAGAAGATCAAAGGCAGCAGGTCCCCACAACTAACCTGCCCAAGAATGCTAAGGAGCATAGTAGAGCACCTATTTCCCCACAGACCAACTACTAGCGTTACCATCACGAGAGAGACAACCACGCAGAACATCCCGGCAGTAACGCCTGCTGAGCTGTTCGAAGCAACTAAGAAGATCGGCGACAGCAAAGCACCTGGGCCGGATGGCATCCCGAATAGGGCAGTTAAGGCTGCAGTGAAGTCGAGACCAGCCATTTTCATAACAGCAATGCAAAGATGTCTGGAGGAGGGAGTGTTCCCGACACCATGGAAATTGCAACACCTGGTGCTGCTTCCAAAGGGAAATAGGCCACCTGGAGAACCATCATCATATCGCCCAATATGCCTACTCGACACGCTAGGAAAGATCCTAGAGCGCATTATATACGGTAGGCTACTTGCGGTAGCTGAACAAAACGGAGCCCTGTCAGAACACCAATACGGCTTCAGAAAATCGCGTTCTACCGTCGATGCCATAAAGGCGGTAGTAGATACAGCCGCTGAAGCCATACAGGGGGAAAGATGGAGATGGGGGACGAAAAAATATTGCGCAGTGGTGACGCTGGATGTCAAAAACGCATTCAACTCGGCGAACTGGTCTTCTATTAGGAGAGCCCTTGCCAGAATGGATACACCGTACTACCTGCGGAGGATAGTCTCAGACTATCTCAGTAACAGGAAGCTAAGGTACCACTCTGATGAGGGCGCTAAGTACTACAGCGTTTCCGCGGGAGTCCCGCAAGGGTCTGTCCTTGGACCTCTCCTATGGAATATCATGTATGACGGGATTCTACGTCTGCCACTACCAGATGGAGTGAAGGTAATAGGCTTCGCTGATGACATCGCAGTGGTCACAGTTGCCAAGCACGTTCACGAGGTGGAGGCTGCTACTGACGAGGCGATAGAAAAAATGAAGGACTGGTTGGAGTCTGCCGGTCTGGAACTAGCTGCCCACAAGACTGAGGCTGTCTTAATAACCAGCCGCAAGAGGGTAGAGTACGCAAACTTCCGGATCGGAAATCAGACAATAAGATCAAGGGAATCATTGAAGTATCTCGGTGTCATGATTGACAATAGACTTCGCTTCAAACCCCACATTGAGTACGCAAGCAAAAAGGCATCGATGATGCAGGCGGCACTCTCCCGTATGCTTCCAAATATCGGCGGTCCTGGATACGCACGTAGGATCCTACTGTCCAGAGTGGTCAGCTCAGTCCTGATGTACGCCGCCCCAATATGGGCTGGCGCACTGGCAATTAATGAGTGCAGGAGGAAGTTGTCGGCGCAGTACAGGCTCTGTGCAATCAGAGCCATCAGCGGCTTCCGAACCATATCTGACGATGCAGCATGTGTTCTAGCCGGAATGATCCCCATTGACATACTCGCAAACGAGAGCCAGAGGGTGTACCTTCGGCGGCCCCTGAATCGTCAGGAGGCAACAGTTCATCTTACACAGTTCATCTTACACAGTTCCTGTCGGGGCATGGTGGCTATCGGAAATACCTCCACAGGTTTGGGCACGATTCCTCACCTATGTGCCCCGAATGTCCAGACGTGAATGAAGACGCGGAGCATGCAGTGTTCTACTGCACACGCTTCGTAGAAGACAGAGCGAACTTGCCAACCCCGGAGGATCTCGTACGCTACATGACGAGATCGGAGAGTGACTGGACAGAGGTCTGCTCTTTCATAGCAAACGTGCAGATTACACTACGAAGAGCTGAAGCTCTAAGAAGAGCCCACGAGGCGGCCGTACAGAATAGAGCATAATTGCTAACCAGCCCCGCGATGTAATACCTAACGGCAGTTCCGCGGGGAGAGTGGTAGACGTGTGCAGAGGTGTGGTTTAGGACGTAGGCGCGAGGACATAGGAGAATAATATCCCGTGAATCGTTCATGCTGGTGGCACGGGTTACCAGTATCTTGAAGAAGATTCCACATCCATTGGCGCAAACCATAAAAAAAAAAAAAAAAAAAAAGGGGTATAAAGCGTAATTCAACCTACAAAATACCATCCTCACCTGCACGTGGTGTACCCTGCTTTAGACTAACGAGGCTCTGGTGACCGAGTAGGGGCGGTATAACCCCCAGCAAGTCCGGACTAACCATGCCCGGAGGAAGAAGCCGTAGCGCAGAATGCTAGCGGCCCGAACACTTGACCCCGCCTCAGGCATCAATGTGCTAGGCATTAAGACCGAGCCCAGTAAGGTCTTAATTATGGCATACTGGAAACAACAATTTGGATTTTGGAAGCTATGAGGGCTGACGTCTGTAGTATTCTGTTACCCGAGTAAGTTGGAGTGAAATCCGGTTGAAACGGCTTTCAGGCTAATGCTACACACGCCCCCGTCCCGTTAAAACCTTGGCAGGACTCAAAGAACGCTCAATGTTACGTCGCTATTAAGTTGGTGGTGTAGGTCCAGATGTAACATTCCTGGTTTGCACCGATCCGGCTCTGGCACACGACCCCATAAGGGCGTGTGTCAACCCTCGCATGGCCTCACTGCTTGCATAGACAACCATGGGATCCTGGGTGACTACACATTCGAACATTAATAACGGCTTTGAGTGGGGACCAAACAGCATGAATACAACACAAAACTTAAAAAACGGAGGAAGTGAAGAGACGATTACAGCGGCTTTTCAAAGAAGCTCAAAGGTGCAGAGATCACCAGTAGGGCAAATACCAACGCCCCAAAAAAGCGAAGAGGACAGCGAAGCTCACCAAGAACGCGAAACGCCGACAACTGAAGCAACCAGCCACCCATCAATCTTTCACAAACTGGGGGAAAAGATTAAAGTGTTGGTTGAAATGGTGGAGGATGGCAAGAGACGGTCTATCCATCAACCAATGCGAGACGCCATCGAGAGCATCAAGGTGCTCTACGAACTGTTAGCCATTGAGACACACGATGATAAGGCTAAAGAAGTGATGCGGATGAACAACGCTTCACAAACATCCCCGTGGATCAAACCCGCAGCGGCGGAAAAAACAAGAAGAAGGCCGGAGCCGAACGGGGAATACCCGAGCCCAAAACGGCGGCAAAATCAGTCAGAAGCGACGGGGAAAAAGACTACCTGCAAAGAACGTATCTCTCGTAAGGTCGAAGAAATGGAGAACACAGAAGTCAAAGGCCAAAAATCTCCTAAACCACAGACAGCTAAACTAACTGATAGTAGCCAAAAAAACAACTTGAAGGAAACAAAAAAGAAGGAGGATCCTCCGAAGAAATTCAAGGAGAAAACAAGACCTGACGCCATAGTTGTAGCAGCGACGGGTGACTTGTCCTACGCGGAAATACTGCGGAAAGTCAAAACGGATCCCAAGCTTGGCAATCTCGGCGAATCGGTGACAAAAATCCGTCGCACATAAAAAGGCAACCTTCTCTTCCAGCTAAAAGGAGCGGGAGGAAAAGCTGACCAGTTCAAGGGTATAATTGGCGAAACCCTGGGAAAAGACGCGGAAGTCAGAACATTGACCCACAGTGTCACAATTGAAATCAAGGATATAGACGAGGTAACAACCAAAGTGGATATCTGCAACGCATTAGCATCCCAGACCCAGCTGACCGGGCTGAAAGAAATCGACATATTAAGTCTACGCAAAGCCTATGGCGGCACCCAAGTCGCAACGATTGGATTACCCCCAGAGAGTGCAAATACACTGCTGAAGGTAGGAAAGCTAAAGATTGGCTGGACTAACTGTCGTATTCGCGAACGCACGGCACTAACAAAGTGTTTTAGGTGCTTAGGCTTTGGACACACCGCACGCCAGTGCAAGAGTAAGCAAGACCGCTCGAAAATGTGTAGAAGATGTGGCACGGAGGGTCACATAGCTAAGAACTGCTCCCACGAGCCGAAGTGTTTTTGGTGCAAGACCACCAACCCCGACAATGCAGGACATGTAGCTGGGCGTGCAAAATGCCCGGTTTTCCGAAGGGCCCTCACCAATAAAACATGATGAAGGTTATACAGATTAACCTTAATCACTGTGCGGCCGCACAAGATCTTCTGGCACAAATGTCAAAAGAAAAGAAAGCGGATGTTGCCCTCATCAGCGAGCCGTACAAAGCCTTAGATGGCAGCAACTGGACAGAGGACATAGCGAAGAGAGCAGCAATATGGACCTGTGGAAACCACGCTTTCCAAAGCACCAACAGCGTAACGAATTATGTTGCGTCTGCCCGGATAAATGGAATCCACTTCTATAGCTGCTATGCTCCTCCTAGTCTATCACACGCGGACTATCTGAAGCTTTTAGACGATACAGTAGCTGACGCACGAGGAAAGCACCCGGTCATTATTGCCGGCGATTTCAGCGCGTGGGCTACGGAATGGGGCAGTAGATTCACGGATGCAAGGGGGATTGCCCTCCTAGAAGCATTCGCATCGTTGGAGATCGGCCTTGTAAATAAAGGTTCAGCACAAACTTTCCGCAAGGCAGGCAGAAGCTCCATAATCGACATAACATTCGCAAGCAACTCGCTACTGCACAAAACAAAATGGCGAGTCAGCGAGGAAAACACACACAGTGACCACCAGGCGATTGTATTCAACATTGGTAGTGAGAGGCCCAGACAGAGACCCAAACGAACAGGGCCGAAGTGGAAGGACACCGCTTTCGACAAAGAAATGTTTGAGGAAACGTTTAGCTCTGACTTCCCACCCAACACAACATCAGCGGAAAACATGCCGAGTAAACTGATCCAAGCAATTTCGACAGCATGCGATGCAGCAATGCCGAAAAGGTCTATTAGCGGAAGGGGAGAACCCTGCTATTGGTGGAACGACAAGATCAAGAACCTCAGGGCAATTTGCCTTAAAGCACGCCGTAGATCCCAGCGTTCCAGAGGTAGACCAGAGTTCCACGAACGATTGGCCATCTTTAGGCTGGCAAGGCGCGACCTGGAAAAGGCAATCAAGGAGAGCAAAGGAAACTATTTTAAAACTCTTTGCAATGAAGCAGACCTAGATCCCTGGGGGGGAGCATATAAAATCGTAATGAAGAAACTGAGGGGCAGTAGGTCTCCTCAAGTAACCTGCCCATTGTTGCTCAGAACAATAGTTGAACACCCGTTCCCCAGCAAGTCTCCTACAATGTTCGTCCTCACACAAGGAGCTGGTCCGGAACAAATCCCACCAGTCACGGTTGACGAGCTGCAGAATGCGTGCAGGAAAATAGGAGAGAAAAAAGCGCCTGGCCCCGACGGCATCCCCAATAAAGCCATCAAAGCAGCTGTCGAGAAGAGACCAGAGCTGTTTACGACGATGATGAAAAGGTGCCTCGAAGAGGGAAACTTTCCCAACCGCTGGAAACTCCAACACCTGGTACTAATACCCAAAGGCAATAAGCCCCCCGGAGAACCTTCAGCGTATCGACCGATTTGCCTGCTGGACACCACGGGAAAGATCCTGGAGAGCATCATATACGGCAGGCTAATCGGCGTGGCTGAGGAGCGAGGAGCCCTGTCAGACCACCAGTACGGCTTTAGGAAGTCGCGCTCCACCATCGACGCCATCAAAGAGGTGGTAGACACAGCAAGTGAAGCCATAACGGGTACAAGATGGAGGGGCGGTACAAAAAAATACTGTGCCGTAGTTACGCTGGATATAAAAAACGCGTTTAACTCGGCGAACTGGTCCTGCATAATGAGAGCCCTGAATAGGATGAGCACACCGCAGTACCTGAAGAGGATTATTGTCAGCTACTTTACCAACAGGAAACTGAGATACCAGACTGACGATGGTACTAACTACTACGACGTCTCTGCAGGCGTTCCACAGGGTTCAGTCCTTGGACCCCTCCTGTGGAACTTAATGTACGACGGAGTACTGAGACTAAAGCTGCCACATGGAGTCAAGGTCATCGGCTTTGCTGACGACACCGCGGTCGTGACGGTGGCCAAGCACATCCACGAGGTGGAAACCGCCGCAAACGAAGCAATCGCCAGGATCAAAAATTGGCTGGAATCTTCCGACCTTGAATTGGCTGACCACAAGACAGAGGCTGTTTTAATAACCAGCCGAAAGACTGTGGAATATGCAAACTTCCGGGTTGGCTCCCAGCTAATTAGATCCAAGGAATCACTGAAATACCTAGGAGTGATGCTCGACAACCGACTTAATTTCAAAAAGCATGTCGAATACTGCAGCAGGAAAGCTTCAAAGATGCAGGCAGCACTTTCTGGTATGCTGCCAAACATAGGAGGACCCGGATACCCAACAAGGATTCTGCTTTCCAGAGTGGTAAGTTCAATTCTCCTATATGCTGCGCCAGTCTGGTCGAGTGCTCTCTCTATAAAGGAGACAGCTAAGAAGCTCTCGTCACCATACAGGCTCTGCGCCATAAGAACAATCAGCGGCTTCCGGACAATTTCGGACGAAGCAGCCTGTGTGATTGCGGGTATGGTCCCCATCGACATTCTCGCAAATGAGATGCATAGGGTCTACCTAAGGCGATCGACGAACCGGGCAGAGACTGGCGTAAACAGGATAAGGAAGGAAGAAAGAGCAGCCTCAATGACAATGTGGCAAGCCAGATGGGACACCTCAAACAAAGGTAGATGGACTCACAGACTGATTCCAACAATCGAAACGTGGACAAAGAGAGCAAGCGGAAACTGCAACTTCCACCTTACGCAGTTTCTGTCGGGCCACGGGGTCTATCGAAAGTATCTCCATAGGTTCGGGCACGATAGCTCTTCCCTTTGCCCAGAATGTGAGGACTCTGAAGAAGACGCAGAACACACGACTTTCCACCGCAGACGATTTGAAGGGACAAGAATAAACTTACCAACACCGGAGCTAGTCTAGTCATATGACGGAGTCAGCCGAGAAGTGGGAGGAAATCTGTTCCTTCATATCAAACTTGCAGATCGAGCTAAGAAGGTTTGAAAGAGTAAGGCGAGCCGAACAGGCAAACACAGTCGATCCAGCTTGAGTCGCTAACCAGCCCCGCGAAGTAATACCTAACGGCAGTTCCGCGGGGAGAGTGGTAGAAGAGTGCAGGGTGTGGGTTAGTACGTAGGCGTATTCCCGAAATCGAGAACTTGGGTTTGCGAATCGGGCTATTAGTATCTTTCGAAGATTGCCACATCCATGGACGTAAACAAAAAAAAAAAGAAACACACCACACACCACACACCATGCACAAGGCTGTAGCTCAGGCTACTGTGGGGGTCACAGGTGGCGGATAGTGAACGGCCTGTAGATATGCAGGTTAGCTGTGAATACCAAATAAGCAGTCCCCGACCAAGAGCGGCAGAGAAGGAGGGCGCGGCTGAAAAGGCCACAGGAACCCCAGAGAACTTTCTGCGACAAGACGAGCGGGCACCGTCTTCAAATATGTGCTAACCCACCTCTTGGCTCTCGAGTTAGGAGGTGGCTCCGAGGGAAACGACATCCTCATCGGTAACAACCAATTGAGGTTAATATCTTAGAAGGCACCGCCATAACCGGCATTACGACTGAGCCCAGTAAAGTCGTAATTATGATATACTGGAAAACCCATTTCGGAACTATTGACATCAGGGCTGACGCCTGCAGTATTCTGTCACCTGAGTAAGCTGGAGTGAAATCTGGTTGAAATGGCTTTCAGACTAATGCTGTAGACGCCCCCGTCCCGTTAAAACCTTGGCAGGACTCATAGTACGTTCAACGCTTCGTCGCCATTAAGTTGGTGGTGTAGGTCCAGATGAAACATTCCTGGTTAGCACCGATCCGGCTCTGGCACAGAACCCCATAAGGGCCTGTGTCAACCCTCGCATGGCCTCACTGCTTGCAAAGATAACCATGGGATCATATAGGTGACTGCACATCCGAACGTTGATAGCGGCTTTGAGTGGGGACCAACAAGAAATGAATACAACAAATATAAACACAAACACAAACCCAATCATCAACGATCAGGTACAAAACGGCGAAAGTACGGATGGAGAAAATGGAGAAAATCCATTCAAAAGGAGTAGCAAGGTGCAAAGGTCGCCAATAACCCAGTCATCAACCCCAACCCCAGATGATAAAACTGCAACACCGACTAAAACCAACCAACAGTCGGTATTCCATCAACTTGGAGAGCAGATTAAAATTCTGGTAGAAATGCTGGGGGATGGTAAAAGGCGGTCGATACACCAACCTATGCGGGATGCTATAGAAAGCATCAAGGCGCTGTATGAGTTATCGGCGATCGAGATGCATGATGAACATGCTAAAACTGTTATCCGGAGAAACAATGCCTCTCAAACATCCCCATGGCTAAAGGCGCTTCTAGGGCCCAAACGAAGGCCGGATCCCAGCAGTGAGTCACCGAACTCAAAACGTAGGCAGAACTCAGGGGAAGGAGCAAATGCGCCTCGCGAAGTAATTAAGGCGCTCCGCGAAGAGAACGAGGCACTCCACAAAGGAGGAAAAAATAAGAAAAAAGCTCCAAATGCTAAGAAAGATGAGCTAGCCCCAGTGAGGAAAAAACTAGTCACCGCAGCAAGCAACGAGCAGGCAGATGACAGCTCCTGGTCGAAGGTCGTTAGAAATAAAACGAAGAGAAAGGAAGAGAAAAAGGCGACAGTGGTAAAAACTCGACCGGACGCAATCGTGGTTGCAAGGAAGGGAGAAATATCATACGCCGAAATACTCCGGGAGTCAAGGCCGACCCCAAACTTCATAACTTGGGTGAATCGGTCACGAAAATAAGACGGACCCAGAAAGGCGACCTTCTGTTCCAGCTACGGAAAGCTGGCGACCAAACGGAGCAATTTAAAAAAATAATCGGTGAGAACCTCGGGGGTGATGTGGAGATACGATCCTTAACACAGAGGTCGACGGTGGAAATTAAAGATCTCGACGAAGTCACCACTAGAAGAGACATTTGCGACGCTATCAAGGCCCAGTACAACACTGAGATCAGCGAAGCAGGCCTACGGAGGCACACAGATCGCGACAGTGGGATTAGCGGCAGAAAAGGCGAATAAACTTATAGAATCAGGCAAAGTTAAAGTCGGCTGGGTGAGATGTCGCATCCGAGTCCGTAAAGCCCTCACCAAATGCCTCAGGTGCTTGGAGTTCGGCCACACGGCGCGGCAATGTAAAAGCGAGCATGACCGATCGAAACAATGCAGAAAATGCGGAGAAGAAGGTCACATAGCCAAGGTCTGCAAAAAAGATGCACTATGCTTCTGGTGCAAGATAGCCACACCAGAAAATGCTGGACATGTAGCTGGTAGCAGCAAGTGCCCGCTACTCAAGAAGGCTTTGGCTAAATTAATATGATAAATAAATCATCATCCAGATAAATTTAAACCACTGTGCAGCTGCGCAGGATCTTCTGGCTCAAACGGTGAGAGAAAAGAAGATCGACATAGCGCTGATAAGTGAGCCCTACAAATCTATAGATGGTAATAGCTGGATAGAAAACACCACGAAAAGAGCGGCGATATGGACCTGCGGGAACCATGCCCTGCAATCGGTCGGCCACCCGGCTGATCACTTCGTGTCTGCGAAGATAAAAGGGGTGCACGTTTATAGTTGCTAGTCTTGGAATGCCAGACTATCTAAAGCTGCTGGATGACATCGTAAACGACGCATGCGGGAAGCATCCAGTGATCATTGCTGGAGATTTTAACGCCTGGGCCACCGACTTGGGCAGCAGGATCACGGATGAAAGAGGAAGAGCTCTCCTCGAATCCTTTGCATCGCTAGACATTGGTCTAGCCAACAACGGCGCAGTCCAAACGTTTCCTAAGGCAGGTAGAGCGTCAATCATCGACATTACGTTCATGAGCAGCTCTCTACTACAGCATACCAAATGGCGGGTTAGCGAGGACTACACGCACAGTGATCACCAGGCGATAATCTTCAGCGTCGGAAAGCAGAAACGGAAGCTGCACCCCGTCTCAACAGGGCCAAAATGGAAAGACACGCTTTTTGATAGAGACGTGTTCAATGAAATGATGAATACCAGCGTCATAGCGAACAATGGCTCAGCTGAGACCCTCTCACAACAGCTGACACAGGTCATAACGACAGCGTGCGACGCAGCAATGCCCAGAAGGACACCGAGTAAAAGAGGCGAGCCCTGCTACTGGTGGACCGAGGAGATCAAGAGACTGAGAGCGATATGCCTACGAGCTCGACGCAGATCCCAAAGATCCAGAGGCAGACCGGATTTCCAGGAACGGCTCAACACATTTAAAGTGGCGAGACGGGAACTGGAACGGGCCATTAAGGACAGCAAGTCAAAGTGCTTTAAACAGCTCTGCGACGAAGCTGACTCAGACCCCTGGGGCATGGCTTATAGAGTGGTCATGAAGAAGATCAAAGGCAGCAGGTCCCCACAACTAACCTGCCCAAAAATGCTAAGGAGCATAGTAGAGCACCTATTTCCCCACAGACCAACTACTAGCGTTCCCATCACGAGAGAGACAACCACGCAGAACATCCCGGCAGTAACGCATGCTGAGCTGTTCGAAGCAACTAAGAAGATCGGCGACAGCAAAGCACCTGGGCCGGATGGCATCCCGAATAGGGCAGTTAAGGCTGCAGTGAAGTCGAGACCAGCCATTTTCATAACAGCAATGCAAAGATGTCTGGAGGAGGGAGTGTTCCCGACACCATGGAAATTGCAACACCTGGTGCTGCTTCCAAAGGGAAATAAGCCACCTGGAGAACCATCATCATATCGCCCAATATGCCTACTCGACACGCTAGGAAAGATCCTAGAGCGCATTATATACGGTAGGCTACTTGCGGTAGCTGAACAAAACGGAGCCCTGTCAGAACACCAATACGGCTTCAGAAAATCGCGTTCTACCGTCGATGCCATAAAGGCGGTAGTAGATACAGCCGCTGAAGCCATACAGGGGGAAAGATGGAGATGGGGGACGATAAAATATTGCGCAGTGGTGACGCTGGATGTCAAAAACGCATTCAACTCGGCGAACTGGTCTTCTATTAGGAGAGCCCTTGCCAGAATGGATACACCGTACTACCTGCGGAGGATAGTCTCAGACTATCTCAGTAACAGGTAGCTAAGGTACCACTCTGATGAGGGCGCTAAGTACTACAGCGTTTCCGCGGGAGTCCCGCAAGGGTCTGTCCTTGGACCTCTCCTATGGAATATCATGTATGACGGGATTCTACGTCTGCCGCTACCAGATGGAGTGAAGGTAATAGGCTTCGCTGATGACATCGCAGTGGTCACAGTTGCCAAGCACGTTCACGAGGTGGAGGCTGCTACTGACGAGGCGATAGAAAAAATGAAGGACTGGTTGGAGTCTGCCGGTCTGGAACTAGCTGCCCACAAGACTGAGGCTGTCTTAATAACCAGCCGCAAGAGGGTAGAGTACGCAAACTTCCGGATAGGAAATCAGACAGTAAGATCAAGGGAATCATTGAAGTATCTCGGTGTCATGATTGACAATAGACTTCGCTTCAAACCCCACATTGAGTACGCAAGCAAAAAGGCATCGATGATGCAGGCGGCACTCTCCCGTATGCTTCCAAATATCGGCGGTCCTGGATACGCACGTAGGATCCTACTGTCCAGAGTGGTCAGCTCAGTCCTGATGTACGCCGCCCCAATATGGGCTGGCGCACTGGCAATTAATGAGTGCAGGAGGAAGTTGTCGGCGCAGTACAGGCTCTGTGCAATCAGAGCCATATCTGACGATGCAGCATGTGTTCTAGCCGGAATGATCCCCATTGACATACTCGCAAACGAGAGCCAGAGGGTGTACCTTCGGCGGCCCCTGAATCGTCAGGAGGCAAAAAGAGTAAAGACGGAGGAAAGAGCGGCATCGATGACACTGTGGCAAACCAGTTGGGATGGCTCCACAAAGGGCAGGTGGACCCATAGGCTCATTCCCACCATTGAACAATGGACGAAAATGGAGAAAAATAGGGAACTGTAATTTTCATCTTACACAGTTCCTGTCGGGGCATGGTGGCTATCGGAAATACCTCCACAGGTTTGGGCACGATTCCTCACCTATGTGCCCCGAATGTCCAGACGTGAATGAAGACGCGGAGCATGCAGTGTTCTACTGCACACGCTTCGTAGAAGACAGAGCGAACTTGCCAACCCCGGAGGATCTCGTACGCTACATGACGAGATCGGAGAGTGACTGGACAGAGGTCTGCTCTTTCATAGCAAACGTGCAGATTACACTACGAAGAGCTGAAGCTCTAAGAAGAGCCCACGAGGCGGCCGTACAGAATAGAGCATAATTGCTAACCAGCCCCGCGATGTAATACCTAACGGCAGTTCCGCGGGGAGAGTGGTAGACGTGTGCAGAGGTGTGGTTTAGGACGTAGGCGCGAGGACATAGGAGAATAATATCCCGTGAATCGTTCATGCTGGTGGCACGGGTTACCAGTATCTTGAAGAATATTCCACATCCATTGGCGCAAACCATAAAAAAAAAAAAAATACACACCACACACCTGACACGCAACTAACCACAACCCACTTACTGGTCCAGAACAAACATATATAGCGGCACCCTTTCAAACAAACAACGCCGACATCAACCCACACATGGCACACGAGAAAACACCAAAGAACTACACCCGACACACTAACAACTCACGTCGGCATCTCCAAACAACTCATATACACCCTGCTCCAGAACATACATTAAGCAACATAAACAACATCAAACAACATAAACAACACACTTACTGGTACAGAACATACATAAAGTAACATAAACAACACAACCACTTCCTGGTCCAGAACATACATACATTAAGTAACTACTAATCCAAGTACTAATATGATTAACGAAGTACGTAAGTGATGAAGAAATAAATTATCAAGAAAAAAGTGATCAGGAGAAGGAAGTAAAACTACCTTTAACTCAGGAACAGAAGTACCTAGCTAATACAATTAGGAAAATCAGGGAAACAATTAAAAAATAACAGGATATAGAATACAATAGGAGATTGAAGGAGTGAAAAAAAAATTAAAAAAGAGCTCTCGGTTTTATCTCTTTTTAAATAAAAATTGCAAATTTAATTATGGCAACTTCACGATCAGAATTCGAGTTCAGCGAGGAGCTTTTAGCAACGGAATATGCGTGTATAACAAAAGGTGGTGGAAGTGTTGACGCAAATAATTGATAATTGCAAAATTAGTCAGAATGATGTTGAGGAAGAGTATGTATTATTCTACAGCGATAGAACCTATAAGAGAAATTTTTTTTCTGCATGTAGTTGAATAGGAATATAACAGTAGTAAGGAAGAAGTTTCCCAGTCGTTCACAGTTCTCCGATGTGTATAGACGCGTTGCGGCTTTAGCGAAAAAGTGAGAAAAAAAAATATAAATCCTAAAGTACGCAAAGTATCACCAAGAAGCTATAAGAACCAGTAGCCTGGAGGTTGTGTAATCGGCCGTGGACTCGCTGTGCCCGGTTCGAATCCTGAGGGAAACACACGAAACTTTTTTTTTCTCCATCCGTAAGGTTTTATAGACACAAAGTGTTAGTGAGGAAAATCGACGAGATGGAGGAAATTGAAGGGTCCGCGCTCTCAGAAGCGGACGAAAACGTTGAACCGGTGGCTAGAACATCAGGCCACCAACCAACACAGACTGAGACGCGGCAGAAGAGACGGAGGAGGCTACAACAACAGGCAACTGTAGTAAAACGCCGCTCCACTGTAGCCTCAGACGATGTTACAGCTGTAGCAGCAGCAGCAACAACAACAAGCAGAAAATCAGCAGAAACTGCAGCGGCTTGCGAAACGCAACTGCAACAACTACACACAATAAAAAAGCGTGGAAAAGCCCTTGTTGATGTCGAGTACGAGTCTGCGGAGGGCGAGGGGAGATTCTCCTACGGCGGTAGTGAGAATCCCTTCATAGCTTTAACGTCATCCGATTCGGATGACGAAGAAGAAAATGAAAGGGAAGAGCTAACGAAGAGCCAGAGGGAAAGGGATGAGCTTGACGCTCACATAAAAGCCCTTCAAAATAAACTGATGGCTAGGAAAGCGGCTAAAGAAGCTGCACAACAGCAGCAGCAGCAACAAATGCAGCATAACAAGCTGCAACAACAGCAGCAACAACAACAGCAGCAACAACAACAGCAGCAACAACAACAGCAGCAACAACAACAGCAGCAACAACAAAAGCAGCAACAACAAAACCAGCAACAGCAGCAGCAGCAACAAGAACGCTTCCAACAGCTGCCAAAGGGGCAACGTTCCACACCTGCCACGCGACAGCAACAACAACCAAGGAAGCAGAAGCAGCAGCAACAACAACAACAACGACATCCTCAGAAGCAGACGCAGCAGCAACCAGCAGCAGCAGCCAAGAAGGAGAGATGCCCGCCCATCAACGTCTTCGGACTGGAGACGAAGGAGGTGGACAAATTATGTAAGTTGGCCACAAAAAATTCATTTTACTTAAAGTATAAAGGGCCCTTAAGGCTTTCGGTCCACTGCTCCGCAGTGGAAGATTACCACGTCATAAAAGAAAAGCTAGCGGCGGCGGGGGCCGAGTTTTTCTCGTATACCCCAAAAGGGGAAAAAGTACAGACAATGCTCCTCAAGAATGTGGATCCCGCTACTGATCCCGAGGATATCCTCGCTATGCTGCGCAAGGCGCAGAGCGACGATGTCACGTTCGTTGGGGTTAAGCCCTTCATCACTGCGGTAACGAGAAGGGAGAACAGGAAACTTCCGTTCTTCCTTGTTCAGGTCACCCCAGACAGTAGAATAGAGAGCCTAAAGCGAATGACTCGTTTAGGCTCCTTGTCTGTGAAATGGGACACATTAATAAGGACGAAGCACATACTCCAATGTGCTCGCTGTCAGAGGTTTGGGCATGCCGCGGCGAACTGCAACATGGAGTCTCGCTGCGTCAAATGCGCAGAAACCCACAATCCAGGGGAATGCCGTTTAGGGAAGAAAAAAGTCGAGGACAGAGCTATGCTCACATGCGTACTCTGTAAGACCAATGGGCACCCTGCTAATTATCGGGGATGTCCTAAAGTCCAGAAGATTAGAAAGAGTATAGAGGCAAAGAAACAACTCAAAATGGTAGAAGCGAGGCCAGTGCCTCGTGTTCCAGCTACCACTGTCAGGAAGGCGACCGGTACAACAGACAGTGCCGAAGGTGACCCCGGTCCCAGTGGCCAAGCAACCTGAGGCGAATCTGGATATGATGGCGATTCTGCTCTCTATCCAGGGGCAGATCGCTCAGCTCGAGAAACAGTTCCAAGAGCAAGCAGCGCGATTAGAATTAATCTACTCGACGGTGTTTGCCGTGCCAAACGCATCATCGGTCTAATGGCTGCGCACGCAGCTAGTAACCTTAAGATCCTAGCAGTGAATGTGAATTCGCTGATTAGGACAGAACGCAAATTAACGCTCGGCAACCTTATGCAAACTCACAATCCAGACGTGCTGATGGCCAGCGAAACAAAGCTGAACCAGACGCGCACACTCTGGTACAAGAATTACCACGTAGTTCGAAGAGACCGGCCCCGATCCTTGCGAGGGGGCGGGGTCGCTCTCTTAATCAAAAAAGGCCTTTGTCATAAGTTCATGTATAGCAGTGAAGAACGAAGATTTCAAGTGCTAGAAACGTGTATTGCACGCATTCCTCTCCAGGGTGGAAAGCGGTTATATGTGATCGCGATCTACGCAGCTGACAATCCTGCACTCAATCGCAACTTTATTTCAGAACTCGATACTCTTTTCACTAGCCTTCGACTGAGCTCGGAGGAAAACTACTATATCATTGCTGGGGATTTGAACTCCAAGCATAGAGAATGGGGCAATAGAGTGCACAACGACAGGGGGACCCCACTGTATAACTGGTTGGCAGAGCACAATATTGAGTTCAAGCTAGATTTGCTTGCAACTGATAGGCCATCGTACCCCAGATCCGGGTCCTATCTGGATCTGTTGCTGATCGACAGACGACTGACGATACTAGACGTGGAGAGACGCACGCGGAACTGTTTAACTGCGGTTGAGTACGAGAGTGATCACTGCGGACTCTTCGCGGCTATTCAGCTCCCGAACGAGGTGGAAGAACTAGAGGAGTATGTCCAGAGGAATCCTTATAATTACAATAAGACCCGCTGGCCTCGCTTCTCCAGGACGTTATCCACAGAACTACGTTCGAGTGGGATCAATCCTCCGTCAAACAGAAACCTAACGAACGAAGAGGTTGACAGGTACCTCATACAAATGGACGACGTAATTAAACGTACCATGGACAAGACTATTCCGAAGGTAGTACAAATCGATGACAGCGATGTTTATCGAAATGCTACCATCGCGTCAAAGCTGGTATCCGACATTCAATGGAATAAAAGCAAAAATCAGTGCACGGGTGCCTGTCTGATTGACTTGGAGAAACTGTTCGACACCGTTTGGTTAGAGGGTCTCTTCCTCAAGCTGGTCAGGCTCGGCATAAGTAAACCATTGCTATACACGATCTATGACATGATAATATGTAGAAGGTTCGTCGTGAAAAGTGGCGATGTAACTTCTACCATCGTCTTTGACATCAAAAATGGTCTGCAACAGGGAGCTGTTGGTTCGCCGATCTTGTTCTCAATATTCACTGCAGATCTTATAGGTTCCATGCCGCACTTAATTGCGTATGCCGACGATCTAGTAGCGTACAGATCAGGTCCGAAGGTCGAAGTAATAAATAACTTGTTGCAATGTGACTTCGAACAAATTCAGCGATTTTGCGACGACTGGAAGTTGATTATCAACTTCCTGAAGTGTGAAACTATCCTTTTCAGGACCCCGCTGTACATGGGAGCATGGTATACGCGCACAAACTGGCGTAAGTTCGGCATAATTGACCCGCAGGGACGGCCGTTAGATGTGAAAAGTGTAGTAAGGTATCTAGGCATTTGGTTGGACCAATATCTGTATTTCGACAAACATATAGATATTGCTCTGGCGAAAGCTAAAAAGGCCCTTGCTGTGGCAAGGGGGTTGTTTTACAGCAGCCAACTTGACACCAGAGTAAAGGTAATCTGCTACATGGCCCTCATCCGGCCAGTTATGACCTACGGTTGTCCACTATGGTTCAATGTGAGTCCTTCCCAGATGGAAAAGATGAGGTTGTTCGAGAGACAGTGTCTTCGCACTTGTCTCCGGTTGTATCGTACACCCGAGTCTGAGTACAAGAAGTTCTATCCTAACGAGGTCCTGTACAACGAGGCAAACTTGAACAGGATAGAAAATTTTATTATTAAACTGATCAGAACGCATATTGCACGAGCTATGACTTCTTCCAACAGTCTGATCTTTGGGGCTTACTACCCCAATGTTATGTACCATGAGAGAGTGCGCCTCACCGGCTTTATTCCTCCTGAAGCGTTCCTCTATCTCGACACAATTGGCCTAATACAGGATCCACAAGGATGTCCTGTCATCTTCCACGTCGTACGCCGAACAGTGGACAGGCGACTCCAATACGAACGAGATGTCGCTCGCAGTCACGAGTCTGTCAAAGAACGGCTATTTTACTGGTGGTTACACCAAAACCAGTCTCCGCCACCGCTGGCTTTTCTAGATCTAGCTGACCAGATAGTTGACCATGGTGGCCAACTTACATAGGATTAAGGTAGTTATAAGGGAAAAAAGAAAAAATAAAACATTAAAAATTCAAAATTAAAAAACTAAAAATCCAAAAAAAATAAAAAACAAATATCCAAAAAAAATTAAAAAGACAAAAAAGAAAAGGGGGCACCACGACGTATAAAATATATATGTTAGGCATATACATAAAATATACGCCCCGGTGCACGTGTCCGTACTGTTACGGACATAGTTAAGATAGTCTTAAGTTTTATGTTAGGGTAAGTTAGTATAAGGTAGTTTAAGTAGTTAAGTAAGGAAGTTAAGTTTAGTCAAGTTTTTTCAAAAATTTTCTTGACAAATGAAAAATGTAACAAAAGATTGTCTAAGGACTAAACAAACATAGATTAAGCCGAAAGGCACATTTATACCGTAGATTAGATTAGCTTAGAGTACCCGCATAGGGTCAGTAGGTTAGTATTAAGAAAAACAAAACAAAAATGTGTAAACTCTTAAGTTAGTTAAGCTAGTTTTAGTTATTTTTGTCGAGCATGTAAGAAAAATGAATTATAAAATAAAACAAAAACGAAGAAAAAAAAAAAAAAAGGAAGAAGTTTCACCATCTATGGATGAAGCTATTAGAAAAATTAGGGACTGTAAGATAGATACAGGAGCTATACCCAAACAAAGCAAAAGCTTGACAAATGAACATTAAAATATTCCAGTTCAAAGGATATTAGGAAATGTGCCCTTAAACCGTATCAGGGATAATATCACTACTCTCAGTAATATGCCTATTCAAATGAGCCTTTAACTATTATGCAGACTCATTTCACCTTTCGATAGTGATCCTAATATGATCCATCAATTTTTAACTAACGTGGACAAAGCGATGTCGCTAGCTACTTTTGAACAGCAACGATACTTGTTCCCGTTTATTAAAACCAAAATATCAGGAAATGCGGAAACTCTGCTCATGAATAAAAGATTAGATTAATTTTTTTTTTTTTAATTCATTTTTGTTTATTTTTTCAGGATAAGCTTATATACTAGACAAAAATGCTTAACGCTAGTTGGACGAACAATTTTACTATTTCTAACTTACTGGCTCTCGGCGAGCACTCTAAGCTAAACTTAACCTTAAACTATGTCTTTCGACCTAACCTAACAATGAATAAAATATATACTAATATTTAATGACAAATGTATATTATGAAAAAATTTAAAAAACATAATAACTTAACTTTTCTTTTTATTTAAAAACTACAAACTACCTTACATTCTACCTTAAAATAAACTTAAACAACTAACTTGAACTAATCTACATATATATGCATATACATATGTGTATACCCATATACAAATATGTATACGCATATATCCCTATATACATAAATGCATATATGTATCTTCTTGTAAACATATATGCATCCTTCGTAAATTTTTCTTTTTTTTTTTATTTATGTACGTATCTTAAATACTACCTTAAATACTACCTTAAACCTACCCTACGCTATGGAAGTCGGCCATAGGTTGCAGCTGATGGATTTTGAAGTTATCCACTGCAAGACAGTGACCGACTGCGCCCCATAAGGGGATACGCACTACCATATCTACCCCGGGTCTAAAGGGTTCGATGCTGGAGTTCCCTCGCTCCCCAGCCACCAGAACTTTCGATGTTGCATAGCAACATCCCGCACATCCCGACTCGATACCGCTGTACTGAACCGGAGGAGACCCTCCTCAGCCGTTGTGCGACGGAACGGTCGTGGTTGAGTCGCCCATCCATAGTCGAACGGGCGATGTTGTAGATGAGCGGTACCGCATTTATGTCTTGTAACAGACCGTACATGTCTAAATGGAGAAAAGCTTCTGGGGGGACGAAGCCACTGTGGCGTACCCTTTCATGGTACTGAGGATTGGGGTAGTAAGCCCCAGAGATCAAGTTATTGACTGAGTTCATCGCTCTGGCAGTATGGCCTCGAATCAGTTTCAACAGGAAATTGTCCACTCGTATCAGGTTCACCCTGTTGTATAAAACCTCATTGGAGTAGAATTTTCTGTACTGGGACTCTGGTGTTCTGTAAAGGCGAAGGCAAGCCCTAAGACAAGCCCTCTCAAACACCCGAATCTTTTCCATCAAGCTTGCACTCACGTTGAACCACACGGGACAGCCATAGGTGAGCATTGGCCGGATGAGGGCCATGTAGCAGATTGCCTTCACCCTCGCATCGAGTTGGCTGTTGTAAAACAGTCTCTTTGTAAGAGCAAAAGCGCCTCGGGCTCGGGCTAGAGCAGCATCTACATGTTTATTAAAATGTAGATATTGATCTAGCCAGATCCAGAGGTATCTGACTACAGTCCTTTGCGCCAGTGGTTGCCCGTGACGCCCAACAATTGAGAACTTTCGCCAATTCTTTTTTGTATCCGCTGAAGCCTTATACAACTGGGTCCTGAACAGTATGGTTTCCGACTTCTGAAAGTTGATATTCAACTTCCAGTCATCGCAACTTCTCATGAATGAGTCGAAGTCACCCTGCGCGAGAGTAGTGATGTCCTCGATCTTTTTACCTGATCTGTACACAATCAAGTCGTCGGCATACGCAATTACGTGAGGAAGAGAACTTATCAGATCGCTCAAGAAAATGTTGAACAGGATCGGCGAATTAACGGCACCCTGTTGGAGACCATTTTTTACTTCAAATATACCTGCAGAGGTCACATTGCCATTCTGGACGACGAACCTTCTACCAGTAAGCATGTTACACAGTAGGTACAGCAGTGGAAGCAGTCGAAGGCCTTCTCCAGGTCAATCAGGCAGGCACCCGTACATTGTTTCTGGCTCTTGTTCCATTGGATATCCGACACCAGTTTCGACGCGGCATGAATAGTGTCATGCCCCGCTTTGAAACCGAATTGGTTATCCGGAATTTTATGTTTGTCCTCTGTCCAGTTGGTCAGAGCTCTATTTATCACCTTCTCAAATACCTTACTGATGTTCGGAAGGAGACTAATTGACCGGAGGTTGCACGGATTCGAAGAATCTTTAACTGGCTTGGATATGGGTTGCACAATCGCAGTTTTCCAATGCTCCGGATAATGTGCATTATTCAGAGCATTGTTAAACAGGATAGTGTACATATTAACCACATCTAGGGGGAGATGTCTTAGCACAATGTTCGAGATCCCGTCGATTCCAACTGACTTTTTCTTCTTAAGTGATTCGAAGACCGCTTGGAGCTCTGTCTTCGCTATGAACGGGGGAAGAACCCCTTCGTCGGCGATGACATTATCTGCCATGTTATCTTCATTGAACACGACAAAGCCGATGTTCTCAGATCGCCATTGTTGCATGTCTTCTCGCAGTTGCGAGTTGCTAGATTGTACGCGATTCTCCAGGTCGTGGTTTGGGCGAACACTCACATTCACCTTATACACTTCCTGAAAGACCGCGCCTAGTACCTCCTTTTTTTCTTGCGGGTCTTCGACCACAAAGAATTTATCGTCGAGTACGGCGTTATCTGGATCAATACCTGCTGTAGTCAGTATTTGTTCATTGTCCGTCGTTCTGGGGAGCTTAAGACACGGCAGATCGCTACGCTTACTGCGAAAGAATTTGTTTATTTGCGGGAACATGCTCGGGTTGTTGGATCTTACAGCCCGAATCTTATTGTTCCAATGCATGTTAACAGAACGTCTGTAGTTCTGAACAATTAATGTTTGAATGTTTTTGATGAGCGATTTCAGTGTCCTAATTTCCTCATCTCGTCTGTCAGTAAACCGTCTGTACAAGGTTTTTAATCTTGACAGGAGTCAACTTTTCCATTGATGTAGTGCGTCAATAGTCGCATTGCGGTACAAGTTTTCGTTATTTGTTCGTGTATACCGTGGTATCGTACTGTCCATCGTTCGTTTTATTGTCTCGTCCAATTGTATAAGATACATGTCAATCTCCTCGTTTGACAAGTTTCTATTGGACGGTATGTGGAGCGCATTCGAGGAAACCGCACTCGTCATTTGTCTGGAGAAGCGTGTCCAGCGTGTCCTACTGTAATTGTAGGGATACGTTTGAACAAACTCTCCTAATTCCACAATATCGTTGGGGATCTTGATTTCGGCACAATTCCGCAATGGTCGCTGAGATACACGAAAGCAGTTTACCGTTTGTGAGTTTGTGTCTGTCAGCTGCAGTCTTGCGTCAAACAGCAGGATATCCAAGTAAGAACCGCTTCTAGGATATGACGAGATCTCTGTTGCTTTCAAATCGAGTCTATACTCGACATTGTGTAAGCAATACCAGTTGTAAAGCTGGTCCCCTCTATAATTGGAAACTATGTTGCCCCAATAGCCATGTCGGGCATTTAAGTCCCCGGCCAAAATGAAATAGTTCTCCTCCGAGTCCAGTCTTAGACATCGAAAGAGTGAATCGAGCTCTGATATAGTTGTTCTGGAACTAGGGCAGCCGGAGGAGTAGACCGACACAGCATACAGATTCTTTCCACTGCGGAGAGAAATGCACACGATGCAGGCCTCCAACTCTTGAAACCGTCGAACTTCACTACTATACACTACTTTGTGTTTAATGTTATTTTTAATGAGGAGTTGGGCCGGTCTCTCCTAATAACATTATAATTACTGTGCTCCAATGTGCCTCTCTGAGCTAGCTTAGTTTCGCTAATCAGAAATAGCTCTGGGATTTGATCGTCCAACAATGTATAGAGCTCGTGAATTTTTCACTGGGGGCTGCTTCTGCGGCACCATTTTTGCTTTGCGCTCCTGGAATTTAGGGCAACCTCGGTAGTTAGCGGTGTGCCCCACGTTCCCGCAGAGTACGCATTTGAGCTGACTCTTGTCAGCTGCTCCCTCTTGCCCCAGAGAACAATTATCCGCACTGTGGTTTTCTCCGCACTTAACGCATCGAGGCTGCATTTGGCAGTTCGACGTGGCGTGCCCGAACCTTTGGCAGCGAAATCATTGTGCAATGCCATCGCGCCTTCGTATGCTCTCCCAGATGCATTCGTGGTAATCTAAGGACTGTATCTTCTTTAGATTATCCACTTTGCTTGTGGTTGTTATCTGTACAATATAAAAGGGCAATTTCCGCCCCTCTCTCTTTGCCTCAACTGTGGTGAAGGGCTTGACCCCGACGAACTCAATGCCGTCACAGACATGCTCTTTGAGCAGTTGGAGGACCTTCTCCGCTTCGGGCGGCCAAGTAAGCTTCAACAGCCGGGACTGGCATTTTTCGCTTTTTGGGGTGAAGGAAAAGAACTCGAGCTCCGACATCTTCAGATATTCCTTCACCACATTGTAATCATCCACTGTCTTGCAGTGGATTGCGTGTTTCTGCACGAATTTATATTTCCTAATGAGAAAGTTACCTGAACCTATGGCCTCCTTGCACAACTTGGCAGTTTGTTCAACATCCGCCTTGTAGATGTTGATTGGCGGAACTTTATTTTTCTTCTGTGTCTGCTGCTGATGAGTTGCTGGCTGCTGCTGTTGGGTTGCTGACGGCTGTCACTGTTGTGTTGCTGAACGCTGTGTTGCTGAACGCTGTGTTGTTGCTGGTCGCTGTTGTTTGTGAACTGCTGGCCTTTGATGTTGCTGAGATGCTAGCAGCTGCTGTTGGAGTTCAGCTGGTGGTGGTTGTTGTTGCTGTACTGTAGCCCTCTTCTGTTGCTGCGGCTTCTTTGCCACTTGTTGTTGTTGCTGCTTCTGCTGATCCAGCATTCTCCTCGCAATGGTTCTTGCTTTCAGCTCTCTGATTTCATGCAAGAGTCGCTGAACTTTCCCCTGCATATCTTCAGCAAGCGTTTGCTTCATATGCAGTACGCGCTCGATTTCATCTTCTGTGTCGGAGGGAAGATAATCATAGCTGTTGCTGCTAACAGCGAACAGGCCTTCCCCTCCATCGGAGACGTACTGCACCGTCTCTTCTACTTCTTCCCCTGACTCAGCTGCTGATGTACTCAACGACGCCTCCTTACTCTGCTCTTCCCTCTGCAGCCCTTCGGATGAGGTATTGGTATTGCGGCGTTTTGCGATTTTTAGTGACGCTTTCTTCCTCCTCCTCTTCACTGCGCCTTCTGTGGGCACCGTTGACTGGTGGCCTGGTTCTTCCACCGGTTGTTGCTGGTCATTGACCGCTTCTACGCGGGCGGACCGCTAGTGGTCATTCATTTTCCGCACTCACACTTATGGTAGTGTGTGAGTCACGGAAAAAAAAGGAAATTTCTGGTTGTGTCCCCAATGGGGATCGAACCGGGGTCCCGTCGAGTCAACAGCAATGGCTCTACCGAATCGGCTGACTGCTGCTTTTAAAATACTCGCGGTACTTGCACTACTTGATTGTTGCTATTAACGTTTCTTATTTTGTTAAAAGCCGACACACTCGAAACTCACACTGCACTGTTCAGAGGTCTGTGAACGACTGAAGATTAGATTCATGGATAGAACTGAAGGCAGAACAGAATAGAAGGTTCAAAGAAAAGTATTCTCCAATGCAATTGCATCTAGAAATGACCCGTCTTCAGCAAGGTAGAACAGAAACTGTTTTACAATACGTTCAGAAAGTTGAACTTTACAAAGACGAAGGACGAATGTAACGAATGCAGTAGTTTCTTCGAAGGGCACAATTTTTATGATTGAGAAGGATATTCTCAATGCTTTCATAAACGGCCTTAGAGAGGAAATTGGGACAATCACGGCTGATAGGAAAAAGGGCGACCTATAATTATTGTAATCGTGACAATACCTCAATCAAATCTCATCAAAATCCATCACAACGCAATAAAATGCTACAATTGTAATAAATTGGGCAAATATGACAGAATACTTGGGATAGATTTTCTTAAAGAATTCCATGTAAAGGGCGGTTCAATTTTAAGAGCCGATGTTGATTTTGAATAAAACACAAATTATTTAGAAAATTATTATCAGTTATTTTTATTATGATAATATTGGTATGGTTCAATTATGTATAGAATAAAACATCGGCCAAATGGCCGCCGCGACCTCGGTTGAGGTTCTATGCCGAATTCTCTCATCCTTTAGCTCTTGAATTATTGCTGGCTTATCGACGTACACATTTTCTTTCAAATAACCCCAAAGAAAGAAATCCAACGGTGTCAAATCACATGATCTTGGCGGCCAATTGACATCGCCACCGCGTGAGATAGAATTTCTGAATTTCTCGAGCAAAAGACTCATTGTTTCGTTGGCTTTGTTGCAAGTGGAACCATCCTGTCGGAAGCACATATCGTCCAGATCCATATCCTCAATTTCTGGCCACAAGAAGTCCATTATCATCTCGCTATAGCGAACACCATTCACAGTAACTGCCTGGCCGACTTCATTTTCGAAGAAGTACAGCCCGATGACGCCCCCAGCTCATAAGCCGTAGAACGAACTGGGTGAGCATGCACAGGTGTTTTCACATTTCCTACAGACCCAGTTTGCTGAAATTTGCGCACAATTCTACCGATTGTGGACACAAATTGTTCGATTATGCTGACCGAAAAAATCACGAAGTGCCCGATATGCATTTTGATTTGAACGCCCATTTTCATAATGAGCCTGAATAATTGTAACGCGTTTCTCGATTGTGTATCTCTCCATGGTTCAAATTGAGTTAGTCTGAAATTGAGAAATGTCAAATGAATTGCAGAAAAATTTAACCACCCTCTATAATGATAGAATAATCATGCAATTAAAATTTAACGAAGGAAATTGTAGTCCTAATATGGAATCATTTCCAATTACGAAGAAAATGTTAGAAAACTCAAGAAAATTTGAGAAAATCTGGAGTCAAGTAAGGAGTGAACATTTAAAGGATGAAGAACAGTTAAACTCACTGAAAGAAAATTTGAGAAAATCTGGAGTCAAGTAAGGAGTGAACATTTAAAGGATGAAGAACAGTTAAACTCACTGAAAGAAATAATAAGAACTTACGAAGATACTTTTAGCTTAGAAGGCGAAAGTTTATCCGAAACGAATGTTGTCAAACATAGTATTCGCACTGTTAGTGATATTCCGATTAATACGAAAACTTAAAGGTATCCTAAAATACATGAAGCTGAAGTTAATAAACAAATCAAGAATCTCTTGAACAATAATGTGATAAGGCATAGTATATCACCTTGGTCAAGTCCATTATGGGTCGTTCCCAAAAAACTAGATGTGAGCAATATTCCTAAGTGGAGGATGGTAATAGTTTTTCGTAAGCTTAACGAAATTACTGTGACAGATAACTATCCGATCCCAAATATACAAGATATTTTGGATAAGTTAGGGAATGCAAAGTTTTTCACAACACTGGATTTAAAATCTGGCTTTCATCAGATTCCACTTGATGAAGAAAGTATAGTAAAAACCGCCTGTTTTCAAAGGCTGATGAACAACGTACTTGACCGATTGCAAGGGAGAGACTGTTTTGTTTATACGGATGATATTGTCGTTTTTGGAGAAACAGTAGAACAACACGCCGATAGGTTAAAAAGAGTACTTGGAAGCTTAAAGAAAAGCAATTTGAAGTTTCAAATCGATAAAACTGAATTCTTTAAACAAGAAGTCGATTATTAAGGTTATACTATTACAAGTAACAAGTTACAAGTATCACCGAATTTCAATAAGGTTGAAGCTATAAACAACTTACAAAATCCTAAAAACCCAAATCATGGGTATGATTGGCTATTACAGAAAGTTTATCAAGGGATTCAGTACAATAGCGTCCCCACTATACAAATTGTAAAAGAAAAATTCAACTTAGGTATAGTACCACCGAAAAAGAATGCTTAGCTATTTTATGGGCAGTTCAGCATTTTAGGCCTTATTTATATGGTCAAAAGTTCATAATTAAAACAGAACATAGGCCTCTAACTTGGCTGTTCAATTTGAGAGACCCAGGATCAAGATGGAGACTCAAACTTGAGGAATATGATTATAAAATCATATATAAAAAAGGCGTAGACAATGTAGTTGCGGACGAACTCAGTAGAAACATGAATTTCGCAGTATTCGATAACCAAGAATCGGAAACAAGCATCAGTAACACTAAGAAAAAACTCAGTGTTAACGAACGTAGCTAACAAAGCAAGGAATTATGATTCAACACAAAAAAAAAACTCAAGACCTAACAAATGTGAATTCAACTATATTTTAACACGAAATTGGTGGTATGCACAGGTTGGTGGTTGCGGCAAAAGTGAGCGAGCACTGGGCACCAATCGTGGGAGCTCTAGGAGAGCGAGATTACTCAGCTCCTCCTCTCGCTGTTATCGCGAGAGGGCCTTTACACAGCATTTACATTAGCCCAAATTAAGGAAACGAATAATTATAAGATTTTCACATTAAACATTGAAAGGAATCGTAAGAACTAATATAAGCATACAATACACAATTTTAATACAATTTAATTATTTCTCAACATGCCGCCACCCACTGAAATAATTTCAGGAACATGGTAGGAGAGCAATCTTGGTGATGAGGCGTCTCAACACATTGTGACTGGTTCGAATGGTAACGACTCGCACATGACCATCTGCTCCTGGATGCACTTCTTGAATTCTTCCAAGTAGCCATTTGGATGGTGGCAAATTGGGATCCTTGACGACGACAAGTTGACCAATCTTGAGATCAGAGCTAGATTTTCTCCATTTAGGACGCTACTGTAGGAATGTGACGTAGTCTGTGTGCCATCGTTTCCAAAAGCCTTGGGTCATATTCTGCAATAGCTGCCAGCGGCCCAAGCGGTATGTGGGTATTTCCAGGTAACTGCCGTATACGGTCTACCTATAAGAAAATAAGAGGGCGTCAATGGGTTCAGATCACTATCAGAAATGGCACACAATGGTCTGGAGCTGAATAATGCCTCGATCTGAGCCAACAAAGTAGCCATTTCTTCAAACGTCAAAATATTGTTGCCTATCACCCGCCGAAGATGTTGTTTAACGCATTTTACCCCAGACTCCCACAGTCCTCCAAAGTGCGGACTATGGGGCGGAATAAACTCCCACTTTATTTGGTCTGCAGCCAAAGTTGAAGACACCAACTCGATGTGCCTTTTCGACTGCAGCACCGTGTATAAGTCCGAAAGTTTTCGTGCCGCTCCATGAAAATTGGTCCCATTATCGGAATAGATAATTGTGCACATGCCCCGGCGAGCAATGAATCTACGTAGGGCAGTCAAAAATGCTTCTGTTGAGAGATCACACCCGCTTCTAAATGAATGGCCTTTGTTGACAATCAAACAAAGATAGCCAAATAGCCTTTGGTGAATTTCGATTTCCTTCCCCTGCATAGGCGTAGCGTGATTGGCGCGTAGTCAACTCCTGTGTGAGAAAATGCATGCGAAGCAGTAATTCTTGGACACGGTAAATTTCCAATGAGTCTGTTGACTTCACACAATCATGCACGATTTTTCTTATAATATTCCGGAAACCCAAGACCCAAAATCCCAAAACCGAGTAAGCCTGCCTCGTCCAGAAAAGGAGACAGCGAAATCAATTTGGATCGATGTGAGACAGACCCCTTTGCTTTAAGTGCTCGGATCTCCTCTGCAAATTCGTTTTGTACATGAAGCAAACAAATTAATCGAGCTTCCAAGGTTTTCGAACATGTCAAATATCTCCGTTGACGATCGGCAAAAGGCCTCCGACTATTAGAAGCAAAGCGACGAGTGAACGCCACAATGCGTAATATCTTAGTCCAAGATGAGACTTTCTCAACTAGCACATCGACAAAGTGCTCCACCGTGAGAAGAATGTTTACCTTTGTAATTACCTTTCGTTCTTCCGGCACGGCATCGACGGCAGTATTCAATGGTATGGGCCATTCTGTAGTATCCCCAGAGACCCAAGAGATTCTTCCCTTCCAGACCCTTCCACCAGATTTCCAAGTTCAATAATTTCGAAGGCTCGATTCCCCTAGAGGCACAATCGACAGGATTCTCTTCTGAGCGAATGTAATTCCAAACGGAACGTGGTAAGGTGTCGAGTATCTCGGAGGTGCGATTCGCTACAAAAGTGTTCCATTTGCGAGGAGGAGAAGAAAGCCAAGCCAACACAATTTTAGAATCACAGAAGACAAACACTCTAGATGGTTTATCATCCCACGATGAGGCTATAAGTTTCACAAGACGTGACAAAAGAAGAGCACCGCATAGCTCGAGTCGGGGAATGGTCAACTGCTTAACAGGAGCAACACGGGTTTTAGCCGCCACCAGATGAAGTTTTATATCACCATCCTCAGATGTACTACGGGTATAAACCACAGCGGAATATGCTTTCTCAGACGCATCCGAAAATCCTAAAAAATCGAAGCACTTGCTGTTTACTACACATCTTCTTGCGATCCTAATCCTTTCAAGGCAGGATAGGTCCTTCCGAGAGGTATTCCATCTAACTGCTATGTCAGTTGGCAAAGGATCATCCCATCCTGCTTTGCATTCATGCATCCACAACTCCTGGAACATTATTTTAAATAAAATAGTGACAGGAGACAGAAAACCCAGTGGGTAGAAGATTTTAGAAACTTCTGGCAAGAGTTTTCTTTTAGTGGGCACAACTTTTTCCTGTAGAGATAATTTAAAGCTCAACACGTCCTGGTAAGGATTCCAAACTAAGCCCAGAACTTTTGTGCAAACGCTATCTAAATCCAGCGACACCTTTCGCTTAGAGCCCATATTCAAAATTGGCCAACAATTGTTACTCCACTTACTCAGTTCGAAACCTCCACACAATAAGAGTTCAATCAACTGTTCCTTCAATTCTAAAATTTCAGCTACCGAATTCGCACCCGTCAACAAATCATCGACATAAAAATCCTTTAAGATCTAATGCGAAGCTAACTGCCTTAGAACCCTCATAGCTGAATACGGCACCGGTGTTGTACCATAAGTCACGGTAAGTAGTCTATAATGACCAATCGAATCACGTGAAGTCTTTCTCCAAACGATGCGTTGGAAATCGCGATGCTCCTCCTTTACCCATATCTGCCGGAACATCTTGACAATGTCTGCACAAAACATATACTTAGGCAAGCGAAATCTCAACCAGGTGTTGGATAAATTACGCTGAAGGGAATTACCCGGGTATAGCATCGCACTTAAACTTATGCCATTGGTGTCCTTATGCGACCCATCGAACACGACACGCAACTTGTTGGTGATGACGGCATGATGTGGTATGTAAAATACCTGCCCTGAAGCTGGTTCGATCTCATCATCCGGAATTCTCTCCATATGGCCTAAATCCTCGTAAGCATTCAAGAAGTTGCAGTACTCCAACCGAAGATCATCATCACGATCGAGCAAGCCCTAAGACAAGCCCTCTCAAACACCCGAATCTTTTCCATCAAGCTTGCACTCACATTGAACCACACGGGACAGCCATAGGTGAGCATTGGCCGGATGAGGGCCATGTAGCAGATTACCTTCACCCTCGCATCGAGTTGGCTGTTATAAAACAGTCTCTTTGTAAGAGCGAAAGCGCCTCGGGCTCGGGCTAGAGCAGCATATACATGTTTGTTAAAATATAGATAATGATCTAGCCAGATCCCCAGGTATCTGACTACAGTCCGCCAGTGGTTGCCCGTGTCGCCCAACAATTGAGAACTTTCGCCAATTCTTTTTCTTATCCGCCGTTGGAGACCATTTTTTACTTCAAAGATACCTGCAGAGGTCTGGACGACGAACCTTCTACCGGTGAGCATGTCAAACAGAAGGTACAGCAGTGGTTTACTAATGCCTAGCCCATTGAGCTTGTAAAAAAGTCCTTCTAACCATACGGTGTCGAAGGCCTTCTCCAGGTCAATCAGGCAGGCATCCGTACATTTTTTCTGGCTCTTGTTCCATTGGATATCCGACACCAGTTTCGACGCGGCATGAATAGTGTCATGCCCCGCTTTGAAACCGAATTGGTTATCCGGAATTATATGTTTGTCCTCTGTCCAGTTGGTCAGAGCTCTATTTATCACCTTCTCAAATAACTTACTGATGTTCGGAAGGAGACTAATTGACCGGAGGTTGCACGGATTCGAAGAATCTTTACCTCGCTTGGATATGGGTTGCACAATCGCAGTTTTCCAATGCTCCGGATAATGTGCATTATTCAGAGCATTGTTAAACAGGATAGTGTACATATTAACCACATTGTTGCATGTCTTCTCGAAGGTGCGAGTTGCTAGATTGTACGCGATTCTCCAGGTCGTGGTTTTTGCGAACACTCACATTCACTTTATACACTTCCTGAAAGACCGCACCTAGTACCTTCATTTTTTCTTGCGGGTCTTCGACCACGAAGAAGTTATCGTCGAGTACCGCGATATCCGGATCAATACCTGCTGTAGTCAGTATTTGTTCGTTGTCCGTCGTTCAGGGGAGCTTAAGACACGGAAGATCGCTACGCTTACTGCGAAAGAATTTGTTTATTTGCGGGAACATGCTAGGGTTGTTGGATCTCACAGCCCGAATCTTATTGTTCCAATGCAAGTTAACAGAAACTCTCTAATTTTGGACAATTAGTGTTTTAATGTTCTTAATGAGCGATTTCAGTGTCCTAATTTCCTCATCTCGTCTGTCAGTAAACCGTCTATACAAGGTTTTTAGTCTTGACAGCAGTCTACTTTTTTGTTGGTGGAGTGCGTCTATTGTCGCATTGCGGTACAAGTTTTCGTTGTTTGTGCGTGTATACCGTGGTATCGTACTGTCTATTGTTCGTTTTATTGTCTCGTCCAATTGTATAAGATACATGTCAATCTCCTCGTTTGACAAGTTTCTATTGGACGGTATGTGGAGCGCATTCGAGGAAACCGCTCTCGTCATTTGTCTGGAGAAGCGTGTCCAGCGTGTCCTACTGTAATTGTAGGGATACGTTTGAACAAACTCTCCTAATTCCGCAATATCGTTGGGGATCTTGATTTCGGCACTGAGTCTGCAATGGTCACTGAGATACACGAAGGTATTCAAACAGTCAAACAGTTTACCGTATGTGTCTGTTAGCTGTAATCTTGCATCAAACAGCAGGAGATCCAGATAAGAACCGCTTCTGGGGTATGACGAGATCTCTGTTGCTTTCAAATCGAGTCTATACTCGACACTGTGCAAGCAATACCAGCTGTAAAGCTGGTGCCCTCTACTATCGGAAACTGTGTTTCCCCAATAGCCATGTCGGGCATTTATGTCCCCGGCCAAAATGAAATAGTTCTCCTCCGAGTCCAGTCTTAGACATCGAAAGAGTGAATCAAGCTCTGATATAGTCGTTCTGGAACTTGGGGAGCCGGAGGAGTAGACCGACACCGCGTACAGCTTCCTTCCACTGCGGAGAGGAATGCACACGATGCAGGCCTCCAACTCCTGAAACCGTCGTACTTCACTACTATACACTACTTTGTGTTTAATATTATTTTTAATGAAGATCGCAACACCGCCTCCACCACTGGAGTTGGGTCGGTCTCTTCTAATAACATTATAATTACTGTGCTCCAATGTGCCTCTCTGGGTTAGCTTGGTTTCGCTACTCAGAAATAGCTCTGGGCTTTGATCGTCGAACAATCTATAGAGCTCGTTTTTTCGCGGGATCCCTATAAATGAATTTGCATTCACTGCAAGGATCTTATATGTGCTCTCCGTCTGCGCAGCCATCAAGACTGGTGACGTGCTTGGTTCTGCAGGAGCGCCAGAATTTGGCTTACCTGCTCCTCTAACCGATCCATACGACTTTCAATGGAGGATTTCCAATCTGGCGTTGGATCGTGTGCTCTTGGCACTGAAGGCTGCTGCACTACCTTCGGTAGCTGCTGCTCTCCCGCGTTCCTCTGACCAGACGCCAATTGGGCATAGGTCACATGAGGAGTGACGGTTATGGCTGCCCCGAGTAGTTTTTTCACTGGGGGCTGCTTCTGCAGAACCATTTTTGCTTTACGCTCCTGGAATTTAGGACAACCCCGATAGTTAGAGGTGTGCCCCGCGTTCCCGCAGAGTACGCATTTGAGCTGACTTTTGTCAGCTGCTCCGTCTTTCCCCAGGGGGCAGTCCTCCGTCTTGTGGTCATCACTGCACTTCACACATCCATTCTGCATTTGGCAGTTCGACGCGGCGTGCCCAAACCTTTGGCAGCGAACGCATTGAAGAATGACATCGCGCCTTCTAATACTTTCCCAGACGCAGTCCAGATAATCTAATGACTTGGTTTTCTTTAGATCGTCTGTTTTGCTTGTGGGTGACAGCTGAACAATATATATGGGTAATTTGAGCCCTTCTCTCCTTGTGGTGACCCCTACGATCTCGACACCGTCACACACTTGCTCTTTGAGCATTTGGAAGACCCTATCCGCTTCAAGCGGCGCGGGGAGCTTTAAGAGCATTGACTGACATTTTTCACTTTTTGGAGTGTAGGAGAAGAACTCCATCATAGAAATCTTTAAATAACCCATAATTTCGTTGTACTGATCCACCGTCTTGCAGTGGATTGAGTACTTTTCATAACCTTTATTTTTTTTTATAATGAAATTGCCACAACCTACGGTCTCCTTACATACCTTAGCTGTTTGCTCTACGTCTGGCTTGTTGCTGTTGCTGATCCACTGTATTGTGCTTCTGCTTCTGCTTCTGCTTCTGCTGTGTTGCTGGCTGTTGCTGCTGTTGCTCAGCTGGTTGCTGCTGTGCTGCTGTATTGGTGTCTGTTGTTGTTGCTGAACAGCTGGCCGCTTTTGTTGCTGGGCTGCTTTCAGTTGTTGTTTCTCCTCTGCTGTCTGCTTCTTTTGCGGAGCTGGCTCTTGTTGGCGCTTTTGTTGTTTTTGTTGGAGCTCTAGGGCTCGCCTAGCTAGAGTTCTGGCTCTCAGCACTCTTATCTCTGCGAGGAGACGACTCTTTTTCTCCTCAATGTCTTGCACTTTTCTGGAACGAAGTACTCGCTCCACTTCATCTTCTGTGTCCGATGCCAACGATTAGAAGCTGTTGCTGCTGATTGCAAACAGGCTTTCCCCTCCGTCGGTCACATAGTGCACATTGTCGTCTTCCTCTGTCTCGGCTGCTGCTGCTTCGGACGTCGCCGCCTCTGACCGCCTCTGACCTCATGACCACCCCCTGCAAACCCTGTTGGAATGCCTTGATATTGCGGCGTTTCGCACTTTTTGGAGTTGTTTTTTTTTTCTTTCTTTTAGCTGTGCCTTCAATGGGCACCGTTGACTGGTGGCCTGATTCTGCCACCGGTTGTTGTTGTTCTTTGTTCGCATTAAAGAGCGCGGACAGCTCTTGGGAATCCATTTCCCTGCACTTACTCACTTATATGAGTATTTCCTTTTCGAATTGACAAAAAAAGGATAGTTCTTTCTTTGGTGTTGTCCCCACCGGGGGGAAGTCGACACACTCACGCACTATCCCTGCACTACTCGAAGGTCTGTGAACGACTGGGAACGATAGGGGTGTGCGAAGTAATATTCCTGATTACGTATGCCTGCACTATTATCTCACTGGAGTCGTACGGTGAACATAAATTTAAAGCCACCATTCCTTGGGTAACGCCGGCTTCTAACGAAAAAATTCCGGTAGTAGGGCGACGAGCGTACTTACGACGCAACCCTAGTCTCTTCACGCAGCTCTCTGTAACAAACGATACCTGCGAGCCCGTATCGAGTAATAAGCGGCACGAATGGGGTCTTCCCGAGATATCAGTCACACTCGCTATCATTGTTGGCAAAATACCCGAAACATGATTCTCCCTTTGCGCATGGTTGCTAAGAATAGGTAATGTCTCTTCCAAAACGGACGAATCGTTTCCCGAATCCGCGACAGCGACGTTTTGATTCCCCAACCGACTTGGCTGATCGAAATGTACAAGTGTATGGTGTCGGCCATGACAGTGGGAGCAACGAGCTTTTACACGGCACCGTGACGCGGGGTGTTTGGTTCCCAAACAATTATAGCACAGACCATCAGAACTTTTGCCTTCTAATGCCCAAGCTTTACGCGTTTCAGTTTCTGTTTTATTTAGCAGCATGAACACTAGCCACGGGTCCCTTCCTTCACATTTTAAGGCCGTTAATCCACGGAGAATTTCATCCGCGTTGTCCACTAGTTTAAGCAAATGGGCACCTTCTACCGACGGTAATTTTAAAAAATTGTCTATGTAAGCTGATCATATAAGTGGGCCTATCATATCGGCGTTCAAGTTTTTTCCCACGCCTGTTCATAGTTCGAATCGGAAATGTCCAGATGATATAACAACCTAGCCGCTTCATCTCGCAAAAATGATTTAAGGTACCGAAATTTTTGGGCTCCACTCAAGTGCGGCTTGCAGTCAATTGACCCCAGAAACATGTCCCGAAAATCGGGCCATTCGCGATAATTTCCGGAGAAGGGTTCTAACCTAAACACAGGCAGCTCAACCTCAGCTACCTTTTCAGACGCACTAGAACGAACGGAATTTGATAAATGAATTACTTGCTCGGCTTGATTTCCTCCCTTTGCTCTCGATGCGGAAGGTTTTCTTTCTCGAATAGCTTCAACAAGAATTGCCTTGGCCGCTATATATTTTAATTCGACCGTTTCGAACTCAGCCTCAGGATCCGCGTATGCTTCTTGGTCATGGTATTGAAAATACTCCTTTTGACTGACACAAAATTCGTTCCACGTGTCGGTCAAGCGTTCCGAGCCAATTTCAAGAAGCACCACCGCCATATCGGATGAAACTGTTAATGCAAAATTATGCAGACGAGTAATTGCACCTTTAAGGTGCCCACGTGATTGCCTAAGAATTTCCATGTGGCAATACCGGTTATGATCAGCGTCGAACCGGTGCAAATCCAAGAAACAGAATTTCCACACCAAATGCACCAATCTAGCGCCAACAGAATTTCGCAATTTCCAAAAAATCAATCAACAACAATTTTACTTGCCTCTTGGACTGTGTCTGTCAACCACCAACTGCTAGGCAACAAACTGCGCGAACCGATCGAGCTCAATTATCACGCGAAAACAAAAACAAAACGCAGAACTAATCCGCTCAAAGAAGGACAAATTTTGTTAATGAACGTAGCTAACAAAGCAAGGAATTATGATTCAACACAAAAAAAAAAACTCAACACCTTACAAATTTGAATTCAACTTTACTTTAACACGAAATTGGTGGTATGCACAGGTTGGTGGTTGCGGCAAAAGTGAGCGAGCACTGGGTGCTAGCCTCGCTGCTGGGCACCAATCGTGGGAGCTCTAGGAGAGCGAGATTACTCAGCTCCTCTTCTCGCTGTTATCGCGAGAGGGCCTTTACTCAGCATTTACAATAGCCCAAATTAAGGAAACGATTAAACATTGAAAGGAATTGTAAGAACTAATATAAGCATACAATAGACAATTTTAATACAATTTAATTATTTCTCAACACTAAGTAAAGAACAAAAGAAGTTAGTAAGATAAATCTTTGGAGAAGACTTCACGACCGAAGAAGAAGAAGAAGATGAAAATACGTTAAGACAAATCTTTGAGGAAACCAGCGTCAACGATAGTAATAATGGTCAAGTAATTGAAGAAATTACAAACTAAAACGGGAACTCAGAAGAAAAAGAAAATGAAGATGTAACAAAGAATATACAATTTATATGCAGCGAAGAGGAACAACAAAATATAATAAAGGAATATCGTGATGGTTTAATTGGAGGTCATGGCGGACAGAAGGCTACTATCAATAGAATTAGAGAAAGATTTTATTGGGCAAACAAAGATGTTATAGAGTGCATCCAAAAATGCAACCAATGCCAGAAACAGGAAATAAATAGATATCCATGCAGGAATCCCATGAAAATAGTGACATCAGCGGAACACTGTTTTTGAAAAAGTATCAATGGACTTAACAGGTCCATATATCGAGAAAAAAAAATCATTTTTTCTTTAACGATCCAAGATGATCTAAGTAAGTTCATAAAATATATTCGTATAGAAAATAAAAAGAGCGAAACAGTTGCTAGAGCTTTTACAGACGAGTGGATATTGAATTTTGGAATACCAAAATATATTGTTATAGATAATGGTGGTGACTTTATAAACGAACTAATGAAAGAACTGTGTAAAATGTTCGGTATAAAGCATTTACGTACTAGCAGCGCATATCCGCAATCTAATGGATCAGCAGAAAGATCTCATGCTAGATTAGGCGAATATCTGAGGTTGGTTAATAAAAGTAAAACAAAACCCGAATATTCGAAACTATTTAGATATGCCGAAAATTCAGTTGTAATTAAACGAAACAACAAATCCATGAAATATAATAAAGGTAAAATAAAACGTTATAAAAACTGATAAGTTTAATTTACAGATTTTTAATAATTATAAACCGTTGTTGCTACAATAACGCAAACCACTTCCTCTGGCGAATAGACCTGAAACTGTTGCGGCAATTATGCAAATCACTTCTTTGAAAAAAAAAGCTGATAAAAACTGTTTTCAATTTTCAAACAATTAATTGTAAAATTGTAAAATGGAAACAAACACAATTTTAAATCAGTTTAAAATAAAGTTAAAAAACGGAAAAATTAAAAATTTCTTAAGTTTTCTCTGGGTGCGTGCTGCCTCTTTCAAAGATATTTCAGAAGTATCTCCAAGATATAATTCTTATAATTCCCTTTCAAAAAAATCTCCAGCTTCTCCAACATATTTGGTGTGGTAAATTAGGACTCGTTCATTGGCAGCATTGCCAACACTCACCAGGGGGAATCACACTGTCGTGGTGAGTTTACTCTGACATCTAAGACAGCTAATTTGACAGCCGGTCTGTCAAAAATCCTAGATTTCGTTTGAACTGTGGCGCTTCTTACTAGGCCGTCTTTTGCCAGTTTCACTTCCACAACACGTCCTTTCGGGGACTATCTGTATCTGCAATCAAGACGATGTCATCATTTTTTATTGGTTCCACCGGTTGAAACCATTTCGTTCGCCGCGTTATAGTCGGAAAGTATTCGCTTGAACAGCGACGCCAGAAACGTTGTGCGTATCTCTGTGACAACAGCAAATTTCTTCTGAGAACATGTTTGTCTTCAACCAATGCACTCCAAGGCTTAGATCCATTCGAAGATCCCAAGAGGAAGTGATTCGGTGTTAATGCTTCCTCATTCTCATGGTCGATAGGTATGTACTCATAAGTGAGCGGTCGCGAGTTAATGATGTTCTCTATTTCTCGCTGTTATCGCGAGAGGGCCTTTACTCAGCATTTACAATAGCCCAAATTAAGGAAACGAATAATTATAAGATTTTCACATTAAACATTGAAAGGAATTGTAAGAACTAATATAAGCATACAATAGACAATTTTAATACAATTTAATTATTTCTCAACACTCAGTAAAGAACAAAAGAAGTTAGTAAGAGAAATCTTTGGAGAAGACTTCACGACCGAAGAAGAAGAAGAAGATGAAAATACGTTAAGACAAATCTTTGAGGAAACCAGCGTCAACGATAGTAATAATGGTCAAGTAATTGAAGAAATTACAAACTAAAACGGGAACTCAGAAGAAAAAGAAAATGAAGATGTAACAAAGAATATACAATTTATATGCAGCGAAGAGGAACAACAAAATATAATAAAGGAATATCGTGATGGTTTAATTGGAGGTCATGGCGGACAGAAGGCTACTATCAATAGAATTAGAGAAAGATTTTATTGGGCAAACAAAGATGTTATAGAGTGCATCCAAAAATGCAACCAATGCCAGAAACAGGAAATAAATAGATATCCATGCAGGAATCCCATGAAAATAGTGACATCAGCGGAACACTGTTTTTGAAAAAGTATCAATGGACTTAACAGGTCCATATATCGAGAAAAAAAAATCATTTTTTCTTTAACGATCCAAGATGATCTAAGTAAGTTCATAAAATATATTCGTATAGAAAATAAAAAGAGCGAAACAGTTGCTAGAGCTTTTACAGACGAGTGGATATTGAATTTTGGAATACCAAAATATATTGTTATAGATAATGGTGGTGACTTTATAAACGAACTAATGAAAGAACTGTGTAAAATGTTCGGTATAAAGCATTTACGTACTAGCAGCGCATATCCGCAATCTAATGGATCAGCAGAAAGATCTCATGCTAGATTAGGCGAATATCTGAGGTTGGTTAATAAAAGTAAAACAAAACCCGAATATTCGAAACTATTTAGATATGCCGAAAATTCAGTTGTAATTAAACGAAACAACAAATCCATGAAATATAATAAAGGTAAAATAAAACGTTATAAAAACTGATAAGTTTAATTTACAGATTTTTAATAATTATAAACCGTTGTTGCTACAATAACGCAAACCACTTCCTCTGGCGAATAGACCTGAAACTGTTGCGGCAATTATGCAAATCACTTCTTTGAAAAAAAAAGCTGATAAAAACTGTTTTCAATTTTCAAACAATTAATTGTAAAATTGTAAAATGGAAACAAACACAATTTTAAATCAGTTTAAAATAAAGTTAAAAAACGGAAAAATTAAAAATTTCTTAAGTTTTCTCTGGGTGCGTGCTGCCTCTTTCAAAGATATTTCAGAAGTATCTCCAAGATATAATTCTTATAATTCCCTTTCAAAAAAATCCCCAGCTTCTCCAACATATTTGGTGTGGTAAATTAGGACTCGTTCATTGGGAGCATTGCCAACACTCACCAGGGGGAATCACACTGTCGTGGTGAGTTTACTCTGACATCTAAGACAGCTAATTTGACAGCCGGTCTGTCAAAAATCCCAGATTTCGTTTGAACTGTGGCGCTTCTTACTTGGCCGTCTTTTGCCAGTTTCACTTCCATAACACGTCCTTTCGGGGACTATCTGTATCTGCAATCAAGACGATGTCATCATTTTTTATTGGTTCCACCGGTTGAAACCATTTCGTTCGCCGCGTTATAGTCGGAAAGTATTCGCTTGACCAGCGACGCCTGAAACGTTGTGCGTATCTCTGTGACAACAGCAAATTTCTTCTGAGAACATGTTTGTCTTCAACCAATGCACTCCAAGGCTTAGATCCATTCGAAGATCCCAAGAGGAAGTGATTCGGTGTTAATGCTTCCTCATTCTCATGGTCGATAGGTATGTACTCATAAGTGAGCGGTCGCGAGTTAATGATGTTCTCTATTTCAAGCAGCATACTTCTCAGCAACTCATCTGAAGGATGTCGATCTGGTGTTATTTGCCGCAGTACCGTTTTGATGGAACGCACCAACCTCTCCCAGCTACCACCCATGTGAGGGGATCCAGGCGGAATGAATGTCCATTTCGTGTTGACGGTGGTGAAAGCTCTCACGAGTTTGCAGGAATCTATGTTTTTATATGCCTCCTTTAGTTCCTGGTCGGCGCCTTTGAAGTTCGTGCCGTTATCACTGAACATTTCAGGCATGTTATTAAACTTCCATATCGTTTCTCTGTTCTTCTAGCATTCACTACAAGCATCGGGCCGAAATTGTCTATGCCGACATAGGACAACGGACGCATAAATGTCTTCATTCTTGCAGGTGGAAGTTGTGCCATCATTGGAGGGTGTGGTTTTGCTACGTCGTTTTTGCATTTTTGGCATTCCTTACGTATTTTGCAAAGAACAGCTCTCATTCGCGTTACATTTCTGGCGCAGTTCATTTACTACTGTCTCGTGGTTGCTGTGATGATATGTATTATGGTAGTACGGCACTACCATACATAAGTGATGTTGTTGCATGTTCCTTCGGTAGGATGATAGGACGTCGTAGTTCTCCAAATTGTTGGCGATACATCTCGATCCGGGTGGTCACGCGCATGATGCCATGCTGCTATGTGGACACAGACGAAATAGAGGGCTAGATTTGTTTACAAGACGCTTCGAAGATAGACCAGTCGGAAAACCGCTTCTGTTGAAACAATCCTGTTTGATGGAACTGATAAACGCCAACATACTGAGTTTTCAATTCCTCGGTGGTGGTTTCTTTTGGTGTATTTTCTTGCAGCCAGGTATCCGGATGAGATTTAAGAAAAATCCATCCTTGCTGGCATCCACAAAGACATGCAATCGCATTTCAGGATCGCTGCCAAGATTCTCGATGTAGCATCATGGAAAGCGTACTTCTTCCAGCGGGGCAGGAACGGGATCCAATAAAGCCATTTTCTATGTTGCTCTTCTACTATTTGCTCGTCCCATCTGATTCCACTCCGCCAGATTTCCTGCATAAGCACCTTCACGTAAATAAGGGAACTGCCAAGGAGTCCTAAGGGATCGAAAATCCGCATAAGCGTTCGTAGCACCTCTCGTTTGGTTGGGATCTTTTCGCCGGCAAGTATCTCCGAGTTATTGAATTTGGGTGCAAACTTAAATGTGAAGCAATCTGCAGATGTGCACCACCACATACCAAGTACTTTTTCGGTGGGTAGCTCGGAGTGTAAATCTATGTTGACTTCCTCTTTGGGCTTGGCGTTTAATGCTTCTAAGACTGCTTTGGAATTTGAAATCCAATTTCAAATTCGAAATCCACCCTGTTGATGAATATAGATTATTTCTTTGGCAAGTCTTACCGCTTCCACCTCAGAGTCTACACTTTCCATCGGGTCGTCAACATAGTGGTTCTGACAAAAAAAGATTTTACAGCTTGGGGGTAGTCAGTTTCAAAGTCCTTTGCGTTTGTATTCTTCACATACTGCGCACAGGAAGGGGAACACGTAGCGCCAAACGTGATAATCATCATGACGTATTGCTCAATTTTGCCATCTCGACTGAACCACAAAAACCTCTGGAAATTCTGATGTTCTTCTCGGATCTTGATTTGGTGGAACATTCCTCGATGTCAGCACAGACTGCGATATGCCTCTCTCGAAATTTGAACAGGACTGATATTAAGGGTACTAAGATATCCGGTCCCTTTAGCAGTACAGAATTGAGGGATATGCCTCCAACTACTGCCGCTGCGTCCCACACTAACCTCAACTTGCCTGGTTTGTTGGGATTCCTTACCGGGAATATGGGCAAGTACCAGGAGGCTGAACGTCCTTCGGCAATCTTTTTTGGAGTGAGTTTCCTAGCGTATCCTTTGGAGACGTACTTATAAATCATCTGATGAAGCACTTCGGCAAGCTCTGGATCTCGTTGCATTGTATTTCCAAGGCACTGTAGACGTCTTTTTGCCATTCCAAAGCTATCTGGAAGCTGAATATTTTCATATTTTCAGAGCAGTCCTACTTGGAAACGTCCATCCTTGCGCTGAGTATGTTTATGCAGCAGTTCACCTGCCCGTTGGTCGTCAGCTGATTGTAAGATCTTGGTGGTATTTGATGCTCCAAAGTTTTCGTGGTTCAGGAACTCGTCAATAAGCCGATTAATACTTGTGTCATCTGCATGATTGCATTCACATAAGTGGACATTAGTGTACGATATATCCTTTGAATTGTGTGACAGTTCTGTGTGAGGCCCACATCCATGTACTGTCCATCCCAGGCGAGTTTTGGCTGCAACCAATTCATTCATATGACCCCCTTTGCACTTAAGTGGTGGGCCAAGTTTCCAATTGTTAAGGCCAATGAGCGAACGCGGAACTGCATTAGAATATGGTTCGATCGGCAAGCCTTTTAGATATTCACACCGCTTCTGCAAATGCTCAGTATCCAGTGACTGAAGCGGAAGTTGAAGGCCTTTCACAGTGTGCACGTTTGACAGAGGGTAGCGTTTGGCTTTGTCGTGGGATACGGATACATAAAGGCTCATGTTTTCGGACTCGTTCTCGTACCTGTAAGTATTGGCCGTCAACTTTTTGCATAGAGGCTCCGGTTTACCCTTGATGTTCAGTGGAGCTGCTATTTCTTCATCCATTAATGTAAGCGATGAACCATCATATAAAAACGTATATGTTTTTAACTGAATGTTGTTGCCGTATAAGATGACAGGAACTACGCGGTACATTACTGGCTGATTGCCCTTAATATGTGCATTGTTGAGTTGGGCTGTCGGTGGTAAACTGGATACAGCCTTTGTCCTTGGTGTTTTCTGGTCGTTGTGTAGCAACCTGTGGTGTTTAAAGGTGCAGTTATTTATTCCACAGATAGATTCCGCTCTGCACCGAAATCCGCTGTGACATTTAAGGCAACACCGACAAAGTTTAAGCTCTCGTACGACGTCCCATTTAGCGGAGTATCTTAACTTCCCAAATTTAGTGCAGTTGTCTATTGTTCTACAATTTCCATGGAATACTTGACACTTAGACATAAAAGATTGGTGCTTCGGTACCGGTTCAGAATTATTTGCGGACATCTCAGAGTGTGCATGGAGAAATCCTTCATCCTTCTTGGTTGGTCTGGATGTTTTGCCTTGTACCGTTGTGTGTGATGGTCTGGATGCAATTGGTTCAACCAGTTGCAGAATTCGGATAAGGTACAGTGTTCCAAAGTTTGCGCATACATAGACCAATTTAGCCTAATGGGAGATGGTAACTTGCGAACCAGCTGGTGCAGCAGCATTGGATTATTAAAATGTGACGTAAGTTCAAACGCCTCCAACGTAGCACATACGTTTTCTACAGAATTAGCAAAATCGATTATTGTCTCCAGTCTGTCTATTTCAGGTGGTGGCATAGTGTGAACTTTTTGAATAAGAGTGTCGACAATAAGTTCTGACCGGCCAACATCATTCGCAGTCTACTTATAATGCGAAGAGGATAGAAGGCTTTGTACTGCTTGTAGTGCTTTACCCTTTAATACTTTTAGCAGTCGTTCCAAATTCTCTTCGTCTGTGACACCACAGAGTTTGGTAGTTATTTCATAGCTCGAGATACAAAGTGGCCATTCCTCTGGGTCACCGCTAAAAGTACGCAAGTCTTTGACGATCGACTGTCGTCCTGCCAGATGGTTTGCAGTCGCTACTGGTTGATGTTGTTGACTTCTAGCAGTTTTATTTTGGGGTTGTGGAATATATTTATTAGCCTTCTGGAAGTTATTTATTTCTTCTTTGGCCGATGCCGTTGGTGGAAAATAATAGATTTCTTTCACTCGCTGTTGATTCTCGCTGATCATCCCCGACTCTGCACTTTTGACGATAGTAGACTGCATAAATGATTTCTCTTTACCTTTGGCTGCCTGAATGCTGTTTGGGTTTGTTGGAAAATCCCAGCATACTGCTGCCTGTCCTGCGTCGAAGTTTTGGGAACATCTGTACTTTTAGGAACCGAAGAAGCTACAAGCTCTCGTACATTTGAGAATGGCTGATTGTGAATTGGTCATTTTTGCAGTTCGAGTTGTTGCTGTTGTGGTTGAATGTTTGCACCCGACCATATGGCATTCAATCTAGCTTGGCCTTTAGGGTGTCACAACTCTGAAACTGTTTGATTACCGTCATTCAGCCATTCCTGCTGAAAATTAAAATATACTTTCTTATAAGTCACACTGAATTGCTCATCAATCAAGTAACTGAAGCAATACTCCTTCTACAGGATAATATTATCCATCCTATGATTATTGAACTTAAACATTTTATAGAATTACAGCAGGCTAGTGACAAAGAAAATGTAATGTTATTTACTTCAAGCTTAGAATCTTATAGTCACATAATGAAGTAAAAAAACCGATCTCTTACATAAAGAAAGGAAGATTAGTAGTAATCTTACAGGTTTCAATACTTGAATCCACAAAATCAGATGTGTATGAAATGATTAATGTACCATATAGAGCAAGGGGAATTTTGTGTGTCATTGAACAAAAAAGGAAATTTTTAGTAATTAAAGAAAATAAAGAAGAATATTCCTTAAGTTATGATCTTATGGCAGGCGAGCATTCTACCACTGAACCACCGATGCATATAACCCAAGTTTTTTACCAGTTTTCTTAGCTAAACAAAAAACATAATTGAAAAAAAACAAAACCATAGACTAAGCCGAAAGGTATACTTAAATTAAGCCCAGAATAGCTTAGAGTACCCGTATAGGGTCAGTAGGTTAGATGTAAGAACAATTGCTAAGACAGTTAAGCTAGTTTTAAGTATTTTTGTCTAGCACGTAAGTAAATTAATTAAAAATAAAACAAAAATGAATTTAAAAAAAAAAAAAATCTTATGAAAGATTGCAAGAAAATTGATAAATATTTCACATGTAACCAATTGAAATTCAAAAATAGTGTAATCAATAACGATTGTGAACTCATTATTTTCATGAACAGAGGAAATACTAATAAGAATTGTAAACTTAAACAAGTACTAAACCATGTGCAAATATTCAAAAAAAATAAATAAAATAAATACCTATTCGCCTTAAGCGAAGAAACAACGTTCAAATGTAACTGTACTAAGAAAGAAGATAAAGTAAATGGTTTCTGAAACAATATTGGAATTTTAAATTGGAAAATAAATTGTACTTTCGAAACCCTAGAAACAAAAATTCAAACATACGAAGCAGAAATGATTATTGAAAAAAGGATATTTTTCGTTCTGCACCTGAGGATTGTTGTTTAAAATCTATACCACCTCATGTACAAGGTGCGGTGGATTAGGAATAAGTGGAATAACGATTATTGTACTTTCAAATGTGTTAAAATAAATGGTATCACCATCTTCCGTAATTGTTTTAATAAAAAGTCAAAATACCCTGTTGTCGAAAGAGAAAAAATAGTACTATACTTATTACGATAATAATAAGTCAAAAACTGTATGAACCAGACCAAATTCAAATGTTTTCAAAGTTGGCAAATTTGAAATGGAAGAAAATTAATTTGGTATGCAATTCGATTTAAACACTAAATCTTTCATATTTAAAGTTTAATTTTGAGGAGGGAGATGTTATGCACATTAATTTGTATATCAAGTCAGCATTTTTCGACTAAGATGAACAAAGGCGTAGTAGAGCATTAATCCTCCCGCAATGATCGTACGATAAGCGCTCTACATTCCAGCGGATGATATACCAAGTCGCAAACATATACAAAGATATACAAAGTTATAAACAAAACACTTGAAGTCCCAGCGATCTGTCCACAAAGACGTTGATAAAAACCACTTCACGATCGTATAAACATCCCGAGAAGGAACAGAAACAAACATCTCAAATTACATTGCGAAAGCGTCATGGACATACAAAGCGTGCAAATTAAAACACCAAAGGTGGTAGAAGAATAAAAAAAATAATTTTTTATTTTTTATGAGGATCGACCTCTTTATTCTCTATTCAACTTAAGACTGAATTACATTGCCTATTTCCCTAAATGTCCAACCTCGCTCATGTGCATTCGTAGTTGCCGCTGTCGCGATGTTCCCACAGGTGGTATTGGTTTACATCCGCTAATGATGGAATGCTGGCTGCTCCGACGATGTTCCCTCAGGTGGTATTGGGTTGCATCCGCTACTGTGTTGTGGAATTCATATGAAATTCGTCCAGACGCTACGTCAGCGACAAGTGTGGGAATTGTTTTTGGTGTTACATATAATTTGGCGTTAACTTGCATCGTTATATTTCAACGAATGTGTCGACGATTAACATTTCATATGCATAGCTTTCCTCTAAGAACTTCATGATGTATATTTCTTAATAGGACAGTCAGTTCTAATAAAGTACTCAAAGCAGTTCGTTTCAGAAATAAAGGTTCGTTTTATTTCAATGTTTCACTAAAAATTCGGGGTATAACAAGAGTGAAGATTCGACTGCAACGCATTTGCTTTGACCATGCGAGTATCAAGGTGGGCGATGTTTCTACAAGAATAAGCAGATGTTGTCTTTTCGGGGATACGACTCTTCACAAAATAAGGAAAGCTCAGAATGACGACGATTGGACAAACGCAATAATACGTATGCTTGAAGTGGATTCAAATGGTTTTGACTATTACTTCCTTAAAGCAGGTATATATGGGTGGCGCTACAGCCCGTAGAGGGCTAGGGCATAGCTTCTCAGCAACCACTCGTGTTGTGCGTGCTATTGTTCTATCACGAGTGGAAAGGACCTACAGTATTTGGGACCATATAAGGTGACAAAAGAAAATGCCAATGGTGGTTACGAAATAGAAAAGGTTGGGTTCCCTGAATTGCCGCGGTGTACAACTGCCGCTGCCGACGGGATGAAAGCCTGGACTAGTGACTATATTCGGGAGGGCCGAGTTAGAGGATGTAAACAGACCAGGCACCCGTGACCTACGAAACGAACGAACAAAGGACGGAGTGTTGCGGATTCATCGATTTTAATAATCACTGTACATTACTTAGGGGTGTAGGGTCTGTGCACACATGGCAAAGTTGCTGATCGTATCCCAACTTGGCGGGATGCCAGCAACGATCCTTGTCGATGCATAGATGAAGTTGACATACGGCCTCCTAGCGGCGCCCCCTGGATCGCCACCACAACACCCGTTGTGAAGTGTGAACTAAAATGCAACGACTCCCTTGTGGTTGAGCGGAGGGCTAACCACCCGCCCACAAAAAAAAAAAACAAAAGTTACGAGAGAGCAAACTGCCTCGGATCAACGGAATTACAACAACGACGACACGACACGAAAAAGGACAACGATTTGCGAGTGTGCTCATAAACTGGCAAATATTCTCACGCAGTACAAGGTATAATGAAGAAGAAAGAGTGCGACATATATTACAGCTGTCACAAAAGGTTGCACATATTTGGATGCGGATTCGTTGTGGGAAAACGGTTAAGGTCGAAGGTCATCGACTTTAAGCCGATAAGCTATCGCCTAGCTGTGATCCATATCCAAGTCAGATTCTACAACATCAGCCTTATATGTGCACACGCCCCTACCGATGAGGCTGAAGACTCCGTCAAAGAGGACTATTACGACCTCGTGGACGGTGCCTACGGAGTCTGTCCGGAGTACGATGTAAAAATCGTACTCGGAGACTTCAAATCAAAGCATCTTTGGCGGAGTGATCGAAAAGCACAGCCTCCACGACACGACAACAGATAACGGCTTCCGACTCACTGACTTCGCAACAGGACGTAATATGGTCATAAGTAGCACAAGATTCCCTCGCAAAAGAATCCACACAGCAACCTGGCGTCCCGGACGGTTGAACCACCAACCAAATAGACCATGTGATCATTGACGCAAGACATGCGTCAAATATCCTGGATGTGCGAACATTCAGAGGGGCAAAATTCGACTTTGACCATTTCCTCGTGGCAGCACGATTCAGAGCCTGAATGTCCAATGTCAGAAAGTTGCACCAGCCAACAAGAAGGTGTTTTGACATTGGACGCCTGAGCACAACGGAGATTGCCAGAGCCTACGAAGAGCAATTAAGCGAGAGACTCTCCGGTATGCCTACGTCAAACACCAACGGCAACGAGATGTGGTTGTATTGCCGCTCGGCCATCAAAGAGGTAGCGGAAACCACCTTAGGCTACCTTTTTTTTTGTTTTTTTTTAGACTTCTTTTGTTTTATTTCATTTTAAATTTTGGATACAAATTTTTATCTGCAAAGCCGGAAGGGCTTGTCTGCAGAAGACTATTCACATAATATTATTTCATTTTAACAATGTTGAAATTCAGGTATTCAAAAATTCATAATATACAAGTAAACAAAAGTGTTAAACGTACGATAATAATTAACATTTTCTGTACAAAATTTTTACAAATTACATTTAGTTATGACTTTACTTTTATGATAGATATATTTCTTTTACTTTTTTTAACATTTCTTTTCTCGGTAAGTTTCAGAGCTCCGTTGGGAGTTCATTGAGTACCGTCGGAACTGCAACCTTAAAAGTTCGTCCTCCATACTCGTTCCTTATCTTGGTATTTCATAGAGCTGCTTCAGTCGTCTTCTGGTGTTTCTTGTCTGCTGCGTCTGCACTCTATAGATGTTGTCGTTGCCAAAATTCGCCAGGAGTTCTAGATTGTATATCTGGTAGATACTCAGTAGACGTATTGTTTGGTTTGGTTCTTGATGTACATCGATGCTGCGTCCTGCTTTTTGTACCAGTTTTTGAAGTCTAGTATGCACTAGTTGTAGCCTCTGCATTTGCGACGCTCTTCCCCATGCAAGTATGCCGTATCTTAGGTGCGATTCCACCAATACGAAATAGCATTGTCTGATTACCTCTGGTGTGCTGAGGTTGTTTAGGTGGAAAAGTGCGTACGCAGATTGACATAGTTTTTTCTTCAAATTGTCGATATGGTAGCTCCATTTGAAGTTGTAGTCGACTGTCAGTCCACTACAGTTGTCTTCTTCTCGTATACCATCACATCTATTTCTGTGCAAGCAATCTACGTCGTGCATCTTAATTTTTAGTTTTGTTCTGGGAATATGCGGCGGACGAATGTGCATTACCTTTGTCTTAAGTGCGTTAATAATTAATCCATGGTCGTGACACCAAGCAGCGACTCTATTGAAATCAATTTGCATAAGTCTTTCTGCTTCGTCA